>CAJFDF010001310.1:0-20272 GCA_904067115.1 Aegilops sharonensis | reverse complement strand
GGCCTAGTCATGTCTAGTGGGTTGGGCACTCCCCAGGTAGGTGCTAGGAAGAAAATTACAACATAAGATTCTCACGAGGAGACCGATCTATGCTCAAACATGAATTAGCAGCCAAGTGTTTGATTAACGGTACGAAAAATGCACATGTCTAATGGGCGTGAGTTTCGGCTCAGGATGATCAGTTACTAAGAAGACTGTCTTCACAAATTTCCAGCTCAAAAGGAGAAGCCTAGGTGGTACTTGCTTTGCAAAGTTCCACACTGAACATAAATACGAATGTTGAAGCTGGGGTAAGAATAATGAATGGATTGAGCTGAAATTTGGTGGAGGATGGTTATTTGGGCAAAGGAAAGCACTGTAGAAAATTGATACCATTTGGACATGCCAAGGTGGTACTTCCTTCACAATGCTCTTCTCTGGACAAAAACTTCAGAAAATTAGTGAAAGAAATTGGCTAAATGAAATGAGCTCAAATTTGGTGTAGGTAAGGTACATAGGCATATAGAATATGTGGAAAAAATTCAGCTCATTAGGATATGCATAGCTAGTACTTCTTTCACAAAGGTTCTAAGTGGACAAAAACTTTGGAAATTTGTCGAGGAAGATTTACTGGGTAAATGGAGCTGAATTTTGTCATGAGGCAATGATTTGGATAGGAAAGAGTGCCCAAAAACTTTGAGGGCAACCATGAATATATAAATAGCACTTCCTTCACAATGCTCTTCTTTTGACAGAAACTTCGGAAAATTAGTGAGAGAATTTGGCTAAATGAACTGAGCTCAAATTTGGTGTAGGTAAGTTACATAGGCATATAGAATATGTGGCAAAAATTCAACTCATTAGGATAGGCATAGCTAGTACTTCTTTCACAAAGGTTCTAGGTGGACAAAAACTTTGGAAATTTGCCAAGGAAGATTTACTGGGAAAATGGAGCTGAATTTTGTCATGAGGCAATGAATTGGATAGGAAATAGTGCCCAAAAATTTTGAGGGCAATCAAGAATATATAAATAGCATTTCCTTCACAAAGTGATGTTTTGAACAGAGTAGAAAAATGAATATTGTTGAATTATTTTTGAACTAGGCAAGGAAGGTTTTTTTTACATATTTGACGAAGATATGACCCAAAGAATTTATGAGTTTTTTTTGGGAATTTTGGGAATGACAGAAATATAGGTTGCTTCACAACCTAGGGCAAAAATTGACACATGGACATGACACATAGGCAAAACTGATGAGGTGGCGCCTAGTCATAGCAACCCACCACAATTTACAAGGTTATGACCATCTCTATTGGTCATGATCAGCTAGAAATAAGGNCAGGCCTGGTTTCGAAGATGGCAAGTCTAAAAGGAGCCGAACAAAAGATACTTGATGCAATAGAAGATGCTCGAAAGGGAGTGTTCACACCATTGCCAATTCAAAACAAACTGAGTTGTAGGATGCATCGAAATAATTCATATCACATCATAATAGAGAAAAGGGAGGCTCTCCCCGGCTCCATTATCAAAATGAATATGAAACCAATAATCCACATCTCATCAGCTCCTAGAGAGCTAGCAGTCTGAACACTAGATGGCAACTACTACAACTTTTGCTGACATAAAACCCCCCAAATGGATGGGTCAAGGAAGGGAAATAGTGCACCCGGATGCAACACAAACACCACTACTCTTTAGCGGGGGACCACCTGTCTGTGGAGACCGAGCCGAGGATCGCCGTGGCCTGGAAACTGCCCATGCGCCCGGCGTGATCAAGAGTGAGGAGACGATCGTGTTGCTCCTCTGAGCAACTACCGTCGAGCTGGGGGTCTATGCTTCATATGTGGAAGAGCTGCAGAACTATTACAAGCTGGCCAAGGGGATAGAGTACTACAAGACGTAGATTGTAACGAAGACACCCTGATGCCCATTTTCAAACTGGCGAAAACTGGCCAGGCAACTGGGGGACAGTGATATTTGTGGATTCTAGGAGTTCTCAAGGTTTTATCAGCGAGACCGTGGTTGTGGGGTTACAGTCCCTAGTGCAGGTTATGCCCACCATAATTATTAAAAATGCCACTGGGGGAACATTATCCTGCTCTAGTTTTATTCCGGCTTGCAAATGGAAGTCTCAGGGGCATGAATTCGAGACTGATTTGGGAGTGTTGTCCCTGCCTGGGGTGTTATGATATGGTAGTAGGCATGGACTGGTTATAAGCGTGTGGCNAAGGGGATAGAGTACTACAAGACGTAGATTGTAACGAAGACACCCTGATGCCCATTTTCAAACTGGCGAAAACTGGCCAGGCAACTGGGGGACAGTGATATTTGTGGATTCTAGGAGTTCTCAAGGTTTTATCAGCGAGACCGTGGTTGTGGGGTTACAGTCCCTAGTGCAGGTTATGCCCACCATAATTATTAAAAATGCCACTGGGGGAACATTATCCTGCTCTAGTTTTATTCCGGCTTGCAAATGGAAGTCTCAGGGGCATGAATTCGAGACTGATTTGGGAGTGTTGTCCCTGCCTGGGGTGTTATGATATGGTAGTAGGCATGGACTGGTTATAAGCGTGTGGCCCAATATGGGTTGATTGGGTTGCTAAACAACTTCAGTTCACACAAAAAAGGAGAGATGATCTTGCTGACAGGAGTTCACAACCAACTCAGCTATGTTCAGATGATCTCTAGTGCGTCACAGTTGTGGTAGTTGAAAGGATCCAGTGATATTTCCCATATGATCGGCTTGAGTAAATTGCAAAAACAAAACACACACAATTGGGGACCCTAATTCAGAAAACAACCACCTTTCGGTGATTTTTTTTCTTCAAAAAACCGTCACCATTGTGCTGACATTTTTCAGAAAACAGTAATCTCTCGATTAGCACTGGTTGATGACGAACATGACCGGTGTGTCCTGTCGTCAGTGCTGATGTGGCACGAGAAAAGTCAGGNAAAAACAAAACACACACAATTGGGGACCCTAATTCAGAAAACAACCACCTTTCGGTGATTTTTTTTCTTCAAAAAACCGTCACCATTGTGCTGACATTTTTCAGAAAACAGTAATCTCTCGATTAGCACTGGTTGATGACGAACATGACCGGTGTGTCCTGTCGTCAGTGCTGATGTGGCACGAGAAAAGTCAGGCCGTTAGACTGGAACATTGACCCTCCTTTGCCTCCTTGGCATTTCACCAAACACCTAGCAGGCGTCCTGGTGTATCGTCTTCTTCGTCGCAGCCGCATGTCCATGTCCATGGCTGGCCTCCCCATTCTCCATCTCTCTCTGCTCCGTGACAGTGACACAACCGCGCCCGCGTATGGCGAGGCCGGGCGGCGGCATCCTGCGATACGCGGGCCGAAGCGCTCACCAACGTGCCCCGTATAAAACATATGATTTGGGAACTGCTAGACACCCCTAAACCGGGGTGTGGCTATCTCATTATATAGAGGTACCCAAGGGGTACAATACGACGTTACAATATATGTGTACAGAGGCTACGTATATACAATCTAACACCTTCCCTCAATCTTAACTATGTCCTGAAGTACAAAGCAAGTTAAGATTGTGCCTACAGCCTACAAAGTGTGGTTGTGAAAGAGGCTTCGTGAAGATGTCAGCAAGTTGATCCTTTGACGAGATGAACTTGATACCGAGTAGCTTCTGTGCAACACGTTCCCGAACAAAATTATAGTCCACCTCAATGTCTTTTGTCCTAGCATGAAACACCGGGTTAGAAGAAAGATATGTAGCCCCAATGTTGTCACACCACAGAACCGGAGGACGAGCTTGAGGGACACGCAGCTCTCTCAATAGAGGCTGTACCCATATAATCTCAGCAGTCGCATCAGCGATAGCTTTGTACTCAGCCTCAGTAATACTGCGACACACTGTTGCTTGCTTGCGAGCATTCCGGGCGATCAAGTTAGGACCCAGAAATACCTCATAACCACTCGTGGATCGCCTGTCATCAGGACTACCAGCCCAGTCTGCATTAGAAAAAGACGAGAGCTCATACGACGGTGCAGACTGAAGAAGCAAGCCATAGGAGGCAGTAAGACTGACATAGCGCAAAATACGCTTCACAGCTGACCAGTGAGACGTCATGGGTGCATGCAGAAACTGACAGACACGGTTGACTGCGTAGGAGATATTAGGCCTGGTAATAGTAAGGTATTGCAGACCACCAACGAGACTGCGATACTCAGTAGCATCATCAGACGAGAGAGAATCACCATCAAGAGCAGACAACCGATCAGTGACAGACATCGGAGTGTTAACATGTTTGCATTTGAGCATTCCAGCACGGCGCAACAAGTCCAAGGAGTACTTTTTCTGAGTGAGAGTCAAACCAGCAGAGGACCATGAAACCTCAAGACCAAGGAAAAAATGGAGAGCACCTAAATCCTTGACAGCAAAATCATCACGGAGAGTAGTCACAAGACAATCAGCAGCAGCAGCAGAGGAACTGATGAGAATGATGTCATCAACATAAACCAAGAGATACATCGTAACCTCAGGGCGTTGTAGGAGAAACAGTGACGTATCAGCAGTGGAGGGAGTAAACCCAAGAGCCCAAAGAACAGATCCAAGGCCAGCATGCCATGCACGAGGAGCCTGTTTGAGTCCATACAGCGCCTTAACCAGACGACAGAGATGATGAGGTCGTGTCGGATCAACAAAACCACGTGGCTGACGCATATAAACCTCCTCCTCCAGAATTCCATGTAGGAAAGCGTTCTGCACATCAAGCTGACGAAGGAACCATCCGCGAGTAACCGCAAGAGACAGCAGTAATCGAATAGTAGTAGGCTTGATGACTGGACTAAACGTGTCTTCATAAGCAAGACCATACCTCTGTTTGAAGCCCTTGGCAACTAACCGTGCCTTGTAGCGTTCAATGAAGCCATCAGCATGTCTCTTGACTTTAAAAACCCACTTGGAATCAATGACGTTGATGCCAGACACTGGAGGAACCAGACGCCAAGTGTCATTCTTTTGTAGAGCCTGAAACTCCTGTCCCATTGCATCACGCCAATGAGGGATACTCAATGCAGCCTGAAAGTGACGAGGCTCTCTAGTGAGATCGGCCGCAGTATGAGCCATGCACGCAGCAAGCCACGCAACCGTCCCATCCGTGCGCTCCTTCGGACAAAAGAGACCGGATTGGCTCTGTGTGCGAGGACGAAGAGTGACAGCAGGTCCTGCTGGCAAAGTCAGGCGAGTCGGGCTCACAGGAGACCGAAGCAGGGCTGGTCGGCGACCCTGTTGCCAAGACTGAACTGGCCGGAGCAGGTAACTACACCTCTGAGCCAGTGGAGGCAGCAGCCGGCCCAGGCAAGAGGCCCGCCAGCGGCCAGGGCGAGCCAGGCGAGGCTGGCGCTAGCGAGGCCCGCGAACCAGGCGAGACTGGAGCTGGCGAGGCCAGCTTCTGGCCTAGCGGGACCGGTGCCCGCGGGGCCAGCGTGGAGCCGGGCGGGACCGGCGCCCGTGAGGCAGGCGGAGCAGCCTCCACATTTTATAGAAAAGTGCACTGTTTTTCAAGTTGCAAAAACATTTTATAAAAAATGCATGAACATTTGTGTATAGATGTGCAGACACTTCTAAAATTGAACAAACATTTTTGAAACATGTGAACAGATTTCGAAATTATAGTAATATTTTAAAAATATATTAACACTTCTTAAGTTACACAGAAAAAGGCTATAATAGTCAACAATGCAAGTCTCTTCAAACAAGAAGCCCAACCCATCCAACACTTTGACTAAGAACGAGATTTATCCATCGCCACTAAGTGCTCTGTAGTAGAAATATCAGCCAAAATATGCACTACTGATTATCTGAACTGGAGCAAGATCCAACGGAACATCATATTCTGAACAAGAAACAGGAATATATTTGATAGACAACGTACTGAACTTGGTTCACATGACATGACATTGCTTATGATCTGAACCTTGTAAAAAAGAAAAGCTGTATTTACTATATCATCTGATCATTCTAGCACAGCGAGTACAGCAGTTGGGCTACAAAGCAGCAGAGCAAGTATGTGAATAGATCATACAAGCTGCCTTCATATTTACAAAGGGAAGAATCCACCACAAAGACTTTGCGACCCTGACGAAGAACGGACAAATGGATGGGCTTCATCTGTTGATAAAAAAAACAGATTCAAATAAACATCAGGAAAACAGGCTACAAGACACAATATCTAATGATAGAGGATAACAATGCACAATGGAAATCTAATGATCATAGAGAATAACCTCTTTCCAATAGATACAAACAATATCATACAGAGGAGAGATCACATCATCCATACTGGATATATTTATTGTAGAACAGGCATCCTCCAAAATGCAGAAGTATCCTAAAGTAATTTCTTAAAACATGAAGAGAAAGAATGTACCACATCACATATATGTGCAGAAGAATAGCAATAAAATTCAGTAGCCAAAGATAAAAGAAATTATGTATCCGAGGATATACTGTTAAAGACAATACAACGCAGGCTACTACTATTATTATAGGGCCATGTCGACAAACTTGAAAGGGGGCAGTTGAGGCATAAACCTTGGGGGGGAAATGTTCTGGGTCTCCATACATTTTCCATCTTTATCTTTCATAAGTAACTTTAGGGAATTTTTTTATATGACCCACGACACAACAACATACAACAGTCCATGGATAGAACATGATTTTTCAGATATACTCCCTCCGTCCCAAAATAAGTGAGTCGACTTTGTACTAACTTTGTACTAAAGCTAGTACAAAGTTGAGTCACTTATTTTGGGACGGAGGGAGTATATTCCAACAAAGGACAATGGCTAACCCTGGTTCATATTTATTGTCATGGAATAACACAGTCGGGCAGGAAATTGTCGTCTTTTCAAAGTGAAAGGCCATTTGGTTTTCTAAAGCATCAATTATATCTGGTATGCAAACAACCTCTCCTATAGGAGAACCCATCATAATAATAGCTTGAATGTATGATCGGCAAGCTCTCTGATGATAAGAATACTTTATGTTCAAGAAAATTGATCATAGAAATAGCATTCAAAACTCAGGTGGATGTAATACAGTGCTTTCTTTTAACATCATCGGAATTAGCCATTGAATCACAGCTCAAATACTCTCGTCTGTTCTGATGGGCCATTGACAGGATAAAAAATATTGACTTTGACAGCCACATAAATGGTTGGAGTTAAGATAGCTTGCTCATGAAGATAGACATGGATATTATAGTTTAGAAGGAAATCTGTATAGTCAACGAAACTATAGCAGAAATGTTATCATCGCCAGTGTGAATAAAATGACCATCAGATTTATTTTTTATCCTTGTGGCTTTAGAAACCTAAGAAAGACAATGGGCACAAAAAACAGGAGCTCTGGTCATACCAGAACGAAATAAATTAAATTAGCAAGTCCATTAACAGGTGCAAGTGTTTTATAACAAGAGGCGCCCAGAGGCATAGTGCAATGACTTGGGACACACCTGATCTAAGACAGGCCTAGAAGGGACCTAGAACTTACACGCAAAGTTGACTAACTCTGAATAAAGTAATTGTAAAGGAACACTCACGTTGATACATACGACACTTCCCTGTCCACCGGCATGCACCACAGGCCAGACGGACCGGGCAAGCGCACTCGCAACCACCATAGCCGACTGGGCAACGCCCCTATAAGCTAACATGCTCTCGTAGTTGTAGTCTACAACGACAAATCCGTACATTCCTTGTAAGAAGCGCACCGCCTGAAAACGGCTTGATCAAACAAAGAACCCCCGTCAAATGTTTCTTCCCAGATAAACCGTGTCCTAGACCGCACAACGCGATCCCTAACAAAATTATCTATCTCAACTCCTCCAATGACAGAACCATCAACGACCACTTCTCGAAGGTAAAAATGAAATGGCAACCGACAGTAGGCCACAACAGCCTCAAACAGAGGTACATATGCTGAACAAAGAATAACCATGGATGAACAGAAAACAACTAAGAGTGAATAATGCATAGCGTGATTTACCTTCATGAACCGAACGGTAAAAACAGCAGCCAATAGTGCACGGAACAGCAAGGTCGTCACCAAAATGGAAGAAACAAACAACAATTAGTAATATATATGGTGTGTGTATATGATCCACTATTGCGATAACAATCAGCATTTACCAAGTGATATCCTAAACTGAATTGCCAAATGTATATATATGATCCACTATTGCAGTAACAATCAACATTTACCAAGCAATATCCTAAACTGAGTTGCCGAGTGTATATATATGATCCACTATTGCAGTAACAATCACAGCAATCCACAACTACAAAACCAAGAAATATCGTAGTGATCCCTACAGGCATGAATGATTACCATGAAGGGGAACGGGATTGAGATACACACACATAGAGTGAGACATGAGATCCTCACAGTAGGACCACCATGTTCAGCGACCTGCAGCTCCAGCTTGCCGCTCAGCCGGCAGACATGACACTGAGCTCTCACTGCATTGGCGTACAGAAGTTAAAACCAGAGAAACAAAACAATACATACATAGGAATTGACCATAGCAAGACACACGAACTAATTTAACAATGCAAGCCTATAAAGGATTCACCAAACATCAGCTTGTTTAGTCATGGAAGGAAGCATCGCATTTATATACATAGCAGGGGCAACCTAATTTGAGAAAACATGAGTGATAAATTTGTCCTAAACAGGAACCATTCATTACCATGAGTCAGTGCTGAACAACACAAACCTGTTTACTTGTTTGTCCTGGACGCGATCTGACTCTTCTTGATGGAATAATATGTCTCCATGACCTTAGTCAGTGGGGTTTCCATCAGTCCTCCCTGAATTCCAGTCCAAGGGGTCCCTGTTTCCATCAGAGACCCCACCTAACTAAATTCAATATACAAAATCTGTGGTTCAGTACCCTTTTCACCAAAGGAAACTAGCACTTTTCCAGTACTCATTGAAGGGAGTGAATTCTTTGGTAGCACTCAGGTTACATTATGCAGTAGCTTCAGACTGGACACTCAAATCAACTTCCGTGTATTGTCCTTACTGGCGATAAGTCACCACAGGGATCTCAAGATTCTGCAGCAAATCAAACTATTATAGATAGTAGACAAGCAGTGAAAAAAGTAGAAACATGCTTACATCTTTTTTTTTCATTATAAAAGAATGGGACAGAAAGGACACTGATCTGAAAGTTGAAGTTTCAGTAAGCACAACTGCATCTTTCCCAAGTTCCATTGTGCCAGTATAGAAAACAGCACCGAGATTTCATTGAAAACAGCACCGAGGTTTATTCTTTCATTTCTTCAGGAGGGGTTGTGTGAAAGTATTGAAATATGTCATGGGACTGCTTAAAAGCAAATGCTAGAACTTGGGTTCAAACTTATATAGAAAAGGAATCGATTGACAGTAAACTTCTACTGTAAACTGCTTGTTGAGCACATAAGCTCAGAAATTGGGTGAGAGTTCAAAAAACCTTGACAAGATTAATATATGCCCTTTCCCAAGCCATAGCCTTTCCATTCTCTTGTCCTGTTGTCTCAACCTTGTTGTTCATTGGATATGTTATGACAAATGCGGAAGCCTGCAAAGCAATAGAAAGTTAGTAAGAAAAGTGGGATAATCAGTAAAATGTAGTTTTGGCTAAAAAAAAGTATAGCATTTTACCTCGGTAAAATTGTTACCTGGAAAACCACCTAATATATCAATAGGTGATTGAAAAGTGCTCAAACATGTCTCTTCAGAACTGCAATGCTGCAAAACAGCAGATATTCTTTAGTGTTTAGATACAACTAGCTGACAAACCCCAGTATCAGAATATTCATTTTTCAGTATGAATTTATCAATAGTTTACACAGGTCTGCGTTGCAACAAAAAAGGAAAATGTCCATAGGAAAATAGATTTCAACTGTAGATATTTACCTAGCACGATCTATACCTAAATCATCATGCTTTTTAGGATCCATCTGGAAACACTGCAACAGATACCACCATTGTAATATACTTTCTCAGAAGTACACATAGGGAACAGAATATAATGATAGATAAGGATTATATAGATTCTAGAGAGAACAAGTCAGTTTCATATACAGAGTACAGACTAGACACTACAGAATTATCACCTTCAAAACACTTTGGGTAGCACAATCTGTACTCAGTGGCTTTAGGCAGATATCAGCAAGGGATACTGTCGATCCAGAATAATTGGCACGTAGATCACCAATGTTTGCAATCAAAAGGAGACATTAGAACCACTAAGAAGTTGCAGTGCAAAATTTACATGACTGGATTCCATACCTTTTTCTGAATCTGAAATAGCAATTTAGAATCGTCAGCATTTACTATTGTAGGAGCTTCAGGCTGGTCAGGCACGGAAGTGGCTAATACAAGCTACAGTTGAAACAATAATTAACAAAAAATTTACTCATTGCAATAGTCGCCTTCAAACGTAAAACACGACAAAGAGAGATAGAAAAGAGGTTAAGATCAACCATGGCTAACCCANAACGTAAAACACGACAAAGAGAGATAGAAAAGAGGTTAAGATCAACCATGGCTAACCCAAAGCTGCAAAAATAAAACCATCAAGTCAGAAATCTCTAAAATGTATGTATACAGTCCTGGTAAACACACACCAAAAACTTTTGAGTTCCAAACGGTGTTAATTCATCCCCTAGATCATATGGTTGTCACTTTCCCGACTCCTTTTAAAAAACGTTCATAAAGGGGGGAATCATCCCCACATAAAAAAAGGAGCAATCTCAAATACAAAATTTATGTCTATGAAAATCGTAGTTACAGCCTCAAAGGTGATCCATCGTAAATGAGTGCTAAAGATGTGAACACTTTAATTGACAGATTAAATCTAACATCCTTTTTGGAAGGTAAAATGTTAAAGTTATCTGGAAATGACCATAAGCATAGAGGACACAGAACAACCATAAAAGTCCAAATTGATTCAAGAAAAAGCATAACCAACAGTAAAATAAATTTTATAAAATGTACAGCTGTATTTCCTTTTATTTACTGTGATTTATTTTAATGGACATTTCTGAGTAATCAATCAAAACTATCAATGGATTTCCATTACTATTTTGTTTCCATGATTCAGACTTAATACAAAAATCCTTTCCATGCTTCAGACTTAATTAATCTTGTGAGTTGTAAGAGATACTATTACCTTATCAAACTTATATTAAAGTAATTAGTCTTAAATACAGATAGACAAAATATTAACTATCTCTGTCAGTCTCATAACAATTCAAATTCCCCCATTATACACAGTTATCAGAACTTCGGCAAAGATAGAAGAATTCCAGTCGTGTTTCCGCCTTGAAACGGATAAGACCAACGCATGATAGGATAGGGACAAGTAAGGATGCACATAACACAAGAAGTGGGTGTCTAGTAACAAAAACTCCATGCCTCCTGCAATACTTCCAACAGATTAAAATGATGCCTAAATACTAATAATATATAATTTATCAGAATATAACTGGAGACCGAATCCAGCCTAAAGAAAGTTGACATGCAAGTTTGGACGATAGAAGATGATGCAGCTTTGGGTACAACTGAACAAGCGTCATCATAAAAATGAACAGTAGTGAAAAATGCTGGAAGAAACCAAAGACAAGTACTCCAAGTAAGCAGGCAAGCTCTGCCTGTCAAAAATGATTTGGCAGAAAAGAATCTGAACAGAGTTTTCAGGAACATTGCCATTGTTGTTTGAATGCAACTTATCGTCGGCATCCTTTGGTGGTTTTGTTTTGAGGGGAAACCCGTTCTTCCTCACGCTCTATATAATAAGCCCCACAATAAAATTGCGCACAAAAACAATGTACACAACCACTATTGTTAAGTCCAAGCATTCGTCCTGTATATATCAAAATGATAAGAGTTCAGGATACACAATGATGAAAACACTCTGAAATGGAAAAGAGGAACCTTTATAACATATGCCCTAAAATGTTGTTAAGCTGCCAAATTTTGGATTCGTATACTCTAGTTAAGTATTAAAATTCAAGACTAGAGTAAGCTTTTAAGTTGTATGAGAAACAAGAAGAAAAGGGTTAACCTCTACACAAGATACATGGACAGACTAAGGTATTTAGCACCTACCATGATGGTTCATATTTTTTCAAGGCATAGTAAATCATTTGATTGCTAGAATTGAAGGTTATTATACTTCCCACAAGCAAATTGTGCAGGTATCCATGCCAACACATCTACCCTGTATTATCACTACTACAACACATGTCTTGTGCCAATTTCTCTGTAATAGAAGTATCACCTTTTTAAAAGAATTAGTATCACATATGCATATTACACAACTGGCTTGATATGAGGACCACCTGCCATATGGTGTGCCAATTAACAAGGGAAGTCATGGTCCTCATCTATCATTCATGCAAAGCTTTGTTTATTTACTAGGGCAAGCAGCACTGCAAACTCTGCCAATTGCCACAAGAAGAACAAATGAAGTCAAACTTTTGAAATTAAGAACTACCATTATCTTTAAAAATAATTAGAGGGTACTAGCATTTTATTTTGGTCTTGTAGCGTAACATTGAGGGTACTAGCATTTTATAAAGTTTATAGCATATGTAATGGCAATTTTCAGTGTCTGGCGATTCCAGTAGCATTGCTCAAACTATAACTTGTAGTAGCATTTATCTAATCACACCATTGATAAGTTCACTGCAATGGTTTAGCCTAATACCTAGTAAGTTTTAGCACCTCCACCAAGAAAATCAATTGCACGTGTGTTCAGAGTGCCAACTTAACTTCCTTACAAGAGTTGTATAACTCTTCACCATAGTTGCTTGTTATGTAATAATCTATACCATCACCAGTTGTAGTGCTATTAACCTGAAAAAGGTGGAGACCAGTGCAGCTTGTTAGTTCGATTAAACATGAAAATTATATATGAATATTTCATTTTTGGCATGTTGAACACAATAAAATACTGTTGTGGTTTGCTGAAGTCACGTTAATGAAGATGCTTTGGTTTGGGAACAAGACATTTCACAAAAGAGATTCAAGAAATTCCTTAAGCAAACTGGGCATTTCAACAAGAAATGAGACAGCCTGCAGAAGTGTTGGGAGTTGGCATTAACCACCAAGTGAACTTTCTTTTCATTGAACATAGACATTTAGAATAGAGATTACCAAGAACAGGTTGCAAAAAGGAATCAAGTTGGTCAACTTAGAATAACAATCTTAAAATATACTCCCTCCGTCCAGAAATACTTGTCATCAAAATGAATAAAAGAGGATGTATCTAGACGTATATTAGTTCTAGATACGTCCTTTTTTATCCATTTCGATGACAAGTATTTTCGGACGGAGGGAGTATGTACCAAATTCGCCACAATAGAATAGCGAAAAACACGGTCTATGAATATGGTGGAATGCATATGTAAAATTTTCTTTTAGAATACAAATCTGTAATTTGCATGCAACAGGGAATAAAGAACTCAACATGTAGCCACTTAACTGTGTTACAAGATACTAGGAAGTACAGGAGTTGTAACACAACAAAGACCAAGGACAACAAATAATCAACAACTAGAAATTTGTTTCACGAGGCTACAAGTCAACAAAAAACTGCTTTCCGAGAAGTACAGCATGAACAAGCACAAATAATCTACTACTATAAAGTAAATACAAAAATCATGTTACAACAAAAGCAGCACGTCTTTAACAAAGCATTCAGCAGGTTCACTGCTTGCTGGTCACAAGTTCAGTAAAACATTGTTTGAGCAAATCAGTGCAGGTTAATATGAAATACAATGGTAAAAACATCTTGCTAAGCATTATTAACAAACTTCCCAGCGTGAAACAGATAAGAATAAAGATGCAATGTGACTACACCGATGTGATAGTTCAAATGAACAGTCCATATTCTTTTCAATGCGGTCAGGACTATTACCTGTTGGACTTCTTGGTGTAGTGTCAAACTGATCAACTGTACAGCAGACATCACCAGTAATAGGGGGCACAAACTCTGTATCCTAGTGGAAAACAAAGTATCTGGCTGGAAAAGCAATAACAGAACTTGATATAGTAGACCACAACGGTGAAATAATGGAAAAATAAGATGGGCCGAGTATATTATGTTGGCTGTATAAAAAACAATACTGCAAGATAACTGGATATTATTTCTCCTGCTCTATTATATTCAAAATGAAGAGAAGGGTTCCATTGCCACCGTTTTTGTTGCATTCACACAGTTTAAGAAAGCGAAGAATGAAACCCCAAACAGAACAGCACTTGAACCACCACATTTTGCACCACACTTTGCTAGTTCACCTGACTAATAGCTAAAAAGACGTCGTACTCCATGAGCCTTCTCTAGTGACAACACACCTGTATTGCAATGACCCTTAGATGTCTATACTTTCTATAGTGACAAGACACTGTGCTAGTTGACTGGGCTCACAGCCAAAAAGCCCTTGTACTCCATGAGCCTCTTCTTTGATGGTGGTGCAGAAACTGCCTCCTCATCCTCAGGGAAAACAACTCTGAAGACTTTCTTCATGATAGCATTGCAGCCAGTCTTGGTAGGAGAAGCGGATATTTCTACCCAGACCCACTTGGTGGCTGTGACTGCTGGTGCAGGTGGAGTGCCATTGGACTCAGCCGCAAGCGCACAAGCCTTGCGCTTGGCTGGGAGGAGTGGGGTTGGCGCAGCTGGGGCAGTGGGCTTGGTTGGCGCAGCTGGGGCAGTGTCTTCTTCCTGAGGGAGGAGTGCTGGCAGAGGAGCAAGAGCTGGTGATTGCCCTTCCTTGTGTGGCAGAGCAGCAGGGTGGGTGGTTCCCTCTTGTGCAGCTTCCTCTGGCTCTGGATCAGCAGGGTGGGTGGTTCCCTCTTGTGCAGCTTCCTCTGGCTCTGGATCAGCAGGGTGGGTGGTTCCCTCTTGTGCAGCTTCCTCTGGCTCTGGATCAGCAGGTGGTGCAGCAGCTTGGTCTAGATGATTGCGGGGAGTACGGTACATGCGGGAGATCACTTGGCGTTTGTCGTCGGTGAGGTAGACCTCAAGCATAAGCCAACCATCTCTTACAAACCTTCTGTCCGGGCCCTTGCCCTCCTTGGTCCCGTGGGAGAGGGCATTCTTCCACGCAACATGCTGGCGAAGATCGCCCTGAGTGATCATCACAACTGGTCTGGCTCTCTCTCCCAGCCATGTGCTTCCGCCGAAAGTGCGGGCATTCCTCTTGGAGCAAGACGGGAGAGGCTGTAGGGCATACATGAAGTACCAGGAGTGGGAGCCGTCGCTGGCGGTGGCCTTGATGCAGTCGTCGCCGGCGGTGAGCGCGTCGGGGTGGATGAGGTACGGGCTTGACTGATTCACCCACGGGGGCAGCTCCCGCTTTTCCTTCCAGACGCGGAGCAGGTCCACCATCTCGTAGGCGGTGGGGTGGGAGGAGAAGGTGGGCGTGGGCGCGGGCGCGGGCGCCGCCATGGTGGGGAGGGGCGGCGGCGGCGGCGGCGGCGGGATCCGGTGGGTGGGGAATTGGGGATCGGGCGGAGGTGGGAATTGGGGATCCGGTGGGTGGGGAATTG
This sequence comes from Aegilops sharonensis, assembly GCA_904067115.1. Lineage (NCBI taxonomy): Eukaryota > Viridiplantae > Streptophyta > Magnoliopsida > Poales > Poaceae > Aegilops > Aegilops sharonensis. The sequence continues at coordinate 4,707 of CAJFDF010001310.1, read as the reverse complement.
GGGATCCGGCGGAGGTGGGAATTGGGGATCCGGTGGGTGGGGAATTGGGGATCGGGCAGGCGGGCGGAAGTGGGGAGACGTGACGGTTCCGTCACCGTCTCCCTCCCAATATTATATTTATTCAACGCAGGTGAATGAATAGGTCGGTTCGGGTCCGCGTGCGGCTGACGAGCGGGCCCATCCAGGCCTTTCCGTCCATCCCGCCGCGAGTCCGACTGCCATGCGGGGCCCGGCCAACTCAGCTGGCGCCTTCTTCTTCGCTCTGCTGGGCCAACTTGCAAAAAGGCCCCTCTCTCTCTCTCACTTTCTGTATCTCTATCTGTATCTGTATCTGTATCTGTATAATACTACCATGAGGAGAGCTCTTCTGTATCAGAATTTTTCTTTTCTTTTCTTTTCTTTTCTTTTCTTTAAAAAAAAGATCATCAGAATTAGTGGGGAGCCAAATTCGCTTGGATCTCTTCCATCTCATCTCAACAAGAAGAAAACAGGCTCTGTGTGTCGACACCCCGTCGCCATGGAGAATTTTCGACCTCGCTACCCAGCAAATCATGGACTAGTCTCAAAACTAAGAGGTCCACTACCTAAATATCATCATGTCAATCAAAATTTGACTCACACTAGGATGGCCGCTTGGAAACATGTCGGCTTTTGCTTGCAAGGGCGCTCCTTCAATCACTGCCGCTATACTTGCTAACTTGCCAAAATCGCTGCTAAGATGGTTTGATCACAGGACAACAAACAAATGCAATGGAATGGAAAAAAACTGCAGGCTGAAGATGGGATGTGGTCTGCTTGGTTTGGATAAATTTGCAGGAGCTTTCACCATGACTTTGCGGTATTTGCCACTGCAACCACAGGGGATGGTAAAACCGCATTGCTCTGGAAGGACGCTTGGTTGCAAGGAATGGCCGCATTGTTCTGGAAGGACAGGGAACCAGGCCGCGGCCAAGGCGTTGGCATGCCATGGACAGCGACAGAGGCAAGGTGTGTATTCTTATTCCGTGCACGCAAAGCAAATGAACCAATCCACCGACAATCTATCTAGACCGTCCAAGCAAGACGAGATCACCTTCAGATAACTGAACATGTGCTGAGATGAAACTGCAGTTCCTAAACTTCAGCTCCTAGGTTCCAGCTGGGCAAGGGTCAGCTGGGAAACAGGCCGTGTGGAACGAAATTTTAAAGCTACACTGGCTGTCCAGGGAAGGAATGGCGCCAGGGGACATTGCCCCCACTCTGTTCGATGCATCAAGCAGAAAAGGGCGAATGGTGTATGATATTGATAGCACTGCTTCGGGATAATTGGCTTCACGACCTCGAACGGCAATGGAACGATGGCATAATTGAGGAGCTCATCGGGCTATCTACCAGGCTGGAGCATATCCAGCTGAACCCCTTACTGCTTGACTCAATCACTTGGAAGTTGACAAGCGATGGCACATACTCCTCTAGCTCGGCCTATCACCTACAATTTCAGGGAATGGTCAAGTCTGGATTCTACAAGTGCATATGGCGGATATGGGCTCCTGTCAAGTGCAAGATCTTCCTATGGACAGCAGTGCAGCGCAAGATTCTGACGGCAGATGTGCTAGAACAATTACTTATGCCCATTGTGCATCCGCTGCCTTGAGACAGCCACGCACATTCTTGCTGAATGCTCATGGTCGCGGAGAGTGTGGGATAGTGTGGCAACTCTGGCTAGGCTGCCATCCTGTCACCCTCGGGATGGAACACAGATGCACCACTGATGGACTGGCTACCTATCGGACTCTCTGATGCTTTGCAACAGAAAGGTGCACAGGCGCTTGCGGCGTTGATTTGCTGGGAAATCTGGCTAGAGCGCAACAGAAGATGTTGGCATGCCATGCCATGGCATGGACAGCGACAGAGGCAAGGTGTATATTCTTATTCTATGCACGCAAATGAACTAATCCAGCCGACAATCTATCTAGACAGTCCGAGTAAAGCGAGATCACCGTCAACTGAAGATGTGTTGAGACGAAACTCCAGTTCCTAAACTTCAGTTCCTAGGTTTCTAGGTTCCAGCTGGGCACGGGTCAGCGAGCCATGGCTGGAAACAGGCGGCGTGGAATGGAATTTGGAAGCTACACTGGGCCTTTTCAGCTGTGGCCACAACCAAAATGCATTCTAGTAAGCATGCTGCATTTCGATCGAGCTTTTCAGACCACAAACAACATGCTCAAGAAATGAACTAAGGTTAGGTGAGCATACCATGCTGTAAATGGGTGGCATGGCAATCTCCCAGTTTGACTTCATCAGGGGCATGACCGTACCAGGCTGGTGGAGGGATCCTCAAGTTCCACCTGCACATTAGGAATTCATATTCCATTTCAGCTCAAGATGGCGTTTAGCTTGCTTCTAACGACCCTGTCTGTCCACAATCTATACCCACCCAATGTACATGAAGATGCACCCACACGCGCACCAACACTCAGAACCAGCAGTTATCCGGTGTATCATCATTCATCAGCTCTCGTGTACACCTGAAGTCACAAGTGGCATTATCACAGATTAGCATGCAACAAACTGATTGTAACACAAGAAAATGCCATGCATGCGCAGTCCATAGTTACCATGATGAATGCCACCTGCATTGTGCCATGAAATCTCCTGAAGAGAAGAAATGGCACATGAATGAATGTTTTTATTTAGAGTAAACATTGTAAGAGTTCGTCAGGAATAAGGGCTGGATACTTGAACATTATGTAGTTCGTGTTGAGTGTCCCATGCAGTGAATGGATGTCATCCTCCTCTACGAAATTAAGCTGCTCGCATGGAACCAACATGCATTGCGACGTGCGCCGGAATATGATGTAAAATGACGCGAAGTAGTTCATCAGAAGACAGTCCTGTTTGAAAATCAGAGCACAGTTCGTGATTCTTAGATAGGTAATTCTAGAGCATCCACAAATAATTGCAGAAGAAGACAGATAGCTTACGGTGAAATAAGGGAATGCAGCTTTGTAACCGATGAGCCTAAGGTAGAGGAGGCATCCGAGGCCTGCAGTTGTGCGCGTCTCCCTGATGGAGAGGCGCTCGCACATGATGCACTAACCATGCGAAATGGGCATGAAGGAAATGAAGGAGGCCGTACGGAAGAGTAGGATCCACAGCAAGCATGTGTGAAGTTGTACGCACAAGTACCTGTATGCGCGGTACCTATAGTCAGACCTTCTACAGGAACTTCGGGGACTTGTTCACATTTTTTGAGGGATCAAAGTTGCCAAGCTGAACATAGTGTAAGGAAAGAAAAATACAAAAAAGAATCAGACTGCTCACCAGAACAGAAGCGAGAGTGTCATTTGCAAAGCTTTGATCGAGGGAACCAAGGCCAGGATTCCGTGAAGGTTATTCGCCTGTTGTAAAAAGAAACAAGATCAGAAAAGTAACCAACAATGAAATTACGAAAGCAACTCTGTCAATTTAAGCAGACCCCCAAAGCAGGGTTTACATTCTGAAAAGTCTGTCTAAAGTTCATATAGTTCTTCATTCTGGAAGAAATAATAAAATTGTTGACATCAAACGGTAGGATTCAACAGACCTGGAAGTGTCGATTCCTCCATGAGTTGAAGGCCCAGGAGAGCCCCGATGCCTCCCATATCGCCAAGAACTGGTGTCGCCCTCTTCCTCCTTCCCCCGCCTCATCACCACGCCATCTTCTGCTCAATCTACTATGAAAGGCTACAGCATCAGCAATTCAACATCATCAACGCATGACACATCAGGACATTCTACACATGCAACAGGATCAGATGACTGGATGATGACCTTCCTCCCACATTCCATGTAGCAGCAAAGCCCTAAGCACACGGTTACATGGATTGTCACATTAACTGAAGATGTGTTGAGAGGAAACTGCAGTTCCTAGACTTCAGTTCCTAGGTTCCAGCTGGGCAAGGGTAACTGGAATTTGGAAGCTAGACTGGGCATATTCCACAGGAAGTGCCACAACAGTCACCCACTGTACATGAATATTGCAAAGGCGAAAAAACAGCTTCCTTTCAAAGGAATATTGCCTGTTGCATGCATATTTGGCTTAATCAGAGCAAAACCGTCACTAATCTATCAAAAGATGTGATGCAGGAGCACTAAAACTTCAGACTGGAGAAAACACCACAGACTATTCAAAATCAGTAGTTGCACCGCTACTTGCGTCTCGTCTCAGCAATCATGGCATTCTAAGGGACCAACTATAAATACTAGAAGAAATAAGGATGTATCCTACAGCAGCACCTTATAGCCTACAGCAGATGGATGATCCATAACAACAATGGATGATGGTAAAACAACAATGTCATTCGACCCCTATAGCCTACAGCAGCACCTATATCGTCTCGTCTCAACTTCAGACTGGCTGGAAAGGAAGTACATCTAAGACAACAACAATGTAGCCTACAGCAGCAGCATATATACACACCTCCATAACATGATGCTGCAACTGGAATTGAGCCAGAGCATGAATGATCAACCAACCAATTGACAGATCAAATATGGATTAACCTGAAGATGGAGCGAACCTGTAGGGGGTCTCGCCGCCGAACTTCTTCTAGTCAACGTCGGCAGGAAGGAGCTTGACGTAGCCACTGCCGCAGTCAATGTCCTGCTCGTGCTTGACCGAGGACTGTAGCACCAGGGTCCTGTCCTTGTTGCTAAACTCCGGGTACTGCGCCAAGATGGCGTAGA
>CAJFDF010001307.1:8723-22799 GCA_904067115.1 Aegilops sharonensis | reverse complement strand
CGATTTCCATAGTTGTTGAACCCCAAGGTGCGCTTACGTGTCGGTCATGAACACTCGCAGATTTGGCCAATTCTGGCCCGTTTCATGGACTATTAATCACTGTTTTGGGGTCCCAGAGTGATTTCCACGATTAACAAACCCTGGGCTGCGTTTATGTGTCGGTCATCAACACTTGTAGTTTTGCCGATTCTAGCCCGTTTCATGGACTATTACTCACTGTTTTGGGGTCCCGGAGTGATTTCCACGATTAACGAACCCTGGGCTGTATTTACGTGTCGGTCATCAACACTTTTAGTTTTGGCCGATTCTGGCCCATTTCATGGACTATTACTCAACGTTTTGGGGTCCCGGTGTGATTTCCACAATTAACGAACACTGGGGTGCGTTTACGTGTCGGTCATCAACACTTGTAGTTTTGGCCGATTTTTGCCCGTTTCATGGACTATTACTCACTGTTTGGGGTCCCAGAGTGATTTCCACGATTAACGAACCCTGGCTGCGTTTACCTGTCGGTCATCTACACTTGTAGTTTTGGCTGATTCTAGCCCGTTTCATGGAGTATTACTCACTGTTTTGGAGTCCCAGAGTGATTTCCAGCATTAACGAACCCTGGGCTGCGTTTACATGTCGGTCATCAACACTTGTAGTTTTGGCCGATACTGGCCCGTTTCGTGGACTATTACTCACTGTTTTGGGGTCCCAGAGTGATTTCCCCGATTAACGAACCCTGGGCTGCGTTTACATGTCGGTCATCAACACTTGTAGTTTTGGGCGATACTGACCCGTTTCGTGGACTATTACTCACTGTTTTGGGGTCCCAGAGTGATTTCCCCGATTAACGAACCCTGGGCTGCGTTTACATGTCGGTCATCAACACTTGTAGTTTTGGGCGATACTGACCCGTTTCGTGGACTATTACTCACTGTTTTGGGGTCCCAGAGTGATTTCCCCGATTAACGAACCCTGGGCTGCGTTTACATGTCGGTCATCAACACTTGTAGTTTTGGGCGATACTGACCCGTTTCGTGGACTATTACTCACTGTTTTGGGGTCCCAGAGTGATTTCCCCGATTAACGAACCCTGGGCTGCGTTTACATGTCGGTCATCAACACTTGTAGTTTTGGGCGATACTGACCCGTTTCGTGGACTATTACTCACTGTTTTGGGGTCCCAGAGTGATTTCCCCGATTAACGAACCCTGGGCTGCGTTTACATGTCGGTCATCAACACTTGTAGTTTTGGGCGATACTGACCCGTTTCGTGGACTATTACTCACTGTTTTGGGGTCCCAGAGTGATTTCCCCGATTAACGAACCCTGGGCTGCGTTTACATGTCGGTCATCAACACTTGTAGTTTTGGGCGATACTGACCCGTTTCGTGGACTATTACTCACTGTTTTGGGGTCCCAGAGTGATTTCCCCGATTAACGAACCCTGGGCTGCGTTTACATGTCGGTCATCAACACTTGTAGTTTTGGGCGATACTGACCCGTTTCGTGGACTATTACTCACTGTTTTGGGGTCCCAGAGTGATTTCCCCGATTAACGAACCCTGGGCTGCGTTTACATGTCGGTCATCAACACTTGTAGTTTTGGGCGATACTGACCCGTTTCGTGGACTATTACTCACTGTTTTGGGGTCCCAGAGTGATTTCCCCGATTAACGAACCCTGGGCTGCGTTTACATGTCGGTCATCAACACTTGTAGTTTTGGGCGATACTGACCCGTTTCGTGGACTATTACTCACTGTTTTGGGGTCCCAGAGTGATTTCCCCGATTAACGAACCCTGGGCTGCGTTTACATGTCGGTCATCAACACTTGTAGTTTTGGGCGATACTGACCCGTTTCGTGGACTATTACTCACTGTTTTGGGGTCCCAGAGTGATTTCCCCGATTAACGAACCCTGGGCTGCGTTTACATGTCGGTCATCAACACTTGTAGTTTTGGGCGATACTGACCCGTTTCGTGGACTATTACTCACTGTTTTGGGGTCCCAGAGTGATTTCCCCGATTAACGAACCCTGGGCTGCGTTTACATGTCGGTCATCAACACTTGTAGTTTTGGGCGATACTGACCCGTTTCGTGGACTATTACTCACTGTTTTGGGGTCCCAGAGTGATTTCCCCGATTAACGAACCCTGGGCTGCGTTTACATGTCGGTCATCAACACTTGTAGTTTTGGGCGATACTGACCCGTTTCGTGGACTATTACTCACTGTTTTGGGGTCCCAGAGTGATTTCCCCGATTAACGAACCCTGGGCTGCGTTTACATGTCGGTCATCAACACTTGTAGTTTTGGGCGATACTGACCCGTTTCGTGGACTATTACTCACTGTTTTGGGGTCCCAGAGTGATTTCCCCGATTAACGAACCCTGGGCTGCGTTTACATGTCGGTCATCAACACTTGTAGTTTTGGGCGATACTGACCCGTTTCGTGGACTATTACTCACTGTTTTGGGGTCCCAGAGTGATTTCCCCGATTAACGAACCCTGGGCTGCGTTTACATGTCGGTCATCAACACTTGTAGTTTTGGGCGATACTGACCCGTTTCGTGGACTATTACTCACTGTTTTGGGGTCCCAGAGGGATTTCCACGATTAACGAACCCTGGGTTGCGTTTACATGTCGGTTATCAACACTTGTAGTTTTGGCCGATTCTAGCCCGTTTCATGTACTATTACTCACTGTTTTTGCGTCCCAGAGTGATTTCCACGATTAACGAACACTGGGCTGCGTTTACGTGTCGGTCAGCAACACTTGTAGTTTTGGCCGATTCTGGCCTGTTTCATGGACTATTACTCACCGTTTTGGGGTGCCGGTGTGATTTCCATGATTAACGAACCCTGGGCTGCGTTTACGTGTCGGTCATCAACACTTGTAGTTTTGGCCGATTCTGGCCCGTTTCTTGGACTATGACTCACTAATCTGGTGTCCCTGAGCTATTTCCATGATTGTCGAACCCCGGGCTGCGGTTATGTGTCATTCGTCAATAATCCTAAGTTTGTCCTATTCTGGGCTCTTTCATGGACTATTACTCACCGTTTTGGGGTCCCACTGTGATTTCCACGATTAATGAACCCTGGGGTTCGTTCACGTGTCGGTCACCCACACTCGCAGTTTTGGCCGATTCTGGCCCGTTTCGTGGACTATTACTCACTGTTTTGGGTGTCCCGAAGCGATTTCCATAGTTGTTGAACCCCAAGGTGCGCTTACGTGTCGGTCATGAACACTCACAGATTTGGCCAATTCTGGCCCGTTTCATGGACTATTAATCACTGTTTTGGGGTCCCAGAGTGATTTCCACAATTAACAAACCCTGGGCTGCGTTTACGTGTCGGTCATCAACACTTGTAGTTTTGGCCGATTCTAGCCCGTTTCAAGGACTATTATTCACTGTTTTGGGGTCCCAGAGTGATTTCCATCATTAACGAACCCTGGGCTGCATTTACATGTCGGTCATCAACACTTGTAGTTTTGGCCGATTCTGGCCCGTTTCATGGATTATTACTCACCGTTTTGGGGTCCTGGTGTGATTTCCACGATTAACGAACCCTGGGGTGCGTTTACATGTCGGTCATCAACACTTGTAGTTTTGGCCGATTCTGGCCCGTTTCATGGATTATTACTCACCGTTTTGGGGTCCTGGTGTGATTTCCACGATTAACGAACCCTGGGGTGCGTTTACATGTCGGTCATCAACACTTGTAGTTTTGGCCGATTCTGGCCCGTTTCATGGACTATTACTCACCGTTTTGGGGTCCCAGTGTGATTTTCACGATTAACGAACCCTGGGGTTCGTTTACGTGTCGGTCACCCACACTCGCAGTTTTGGCCGATTCTGGCCCGTTTCGTGGACTATTACTCACTCTTTTGGGGTCCCGAACCGATTTCCATAGTTGTTGAACCCCAAGGTGCGCTTACGTGTCGGTCATGAACACTTGCAGATTTGGCCAATTCTGGCCCGTTTCATGGACTATTAATCACTGTTTTGGGGTCCCAGAGTGATTTCCACGATTAACAAACCCTGGGCTGCGTTTATGTGTCGGTCATCAACACTTGTAGTTTTGCCGATTCTAGCCCGTTTCATGGACTATTACTCACTGTTTTGGGGTCCCGGAGTGATTTCCACGATTAACGAACCCTGGGGTGCGTTTACATGTCGGTCATCAACACTTGTAATTTTGGCCGATTCTGGCCCGTTTCATGGACTATTACTCAACGTTTTGGGGTCCCGGTGTGATTTCCACAATTAACGAACCCTGGGGTGCGTTTACGTGTCGGTCATCAACACTTGTAGTTTTGGCCGATTTTTGCCCGTTTCATGGACTATTACTCACTGTTTGGGGTCCCAGAGTGATTTCCACGATTAACGAACCCTGGCTGCGTTTACCTGTCGGTCACCTACACTTGTAGTTTTGGCTGATTCTAGCCCGTTTCATGGAGTATTACTCATTGTTTTGGAGTCCCAGAGTGATTTCCAGCATTAACGAACCCTGGGCTGCGTTTACATGTCGGTCATCAACACTTGTAGTTTTGGCCGATACTGGCCCGTTTCGTGGACTATTACTCACTGTTTTGGGGTCCCAGAGTGATTTCCACGATTAACGAACCCTGGGTTGCGTTTACATGTCGGTCATCAACTCTTGTAGTTTTGGCCGATTCTAGCCCGTTTCATGGACTATTACTCACTGTTTTGGCGTCCCAGAGTGATTTGCATGATTAACGAACCCCGAGCTGTATTTACGTGTCGGTCATCAACACTTTTAGTTTTGGCCGATTCTGGCCCATTTCATGGACTATTACTCACCGTTTTGGGGTCCCGGTGTGATTTCCACAATTAACGAACCCTGGGGTACGTTTACGTGTCGGTCATCAACACTTGTAGTTTTGGCCGATTTTTGCCCGTTTGATGGACTATTACTCACTGTTTGGGGTCCCAGAGTGATTTCCATGATTAACGAACCCTGGGGTTCGTTTACGTGTCGGTCACCCACACTCACAGTTTTGGCCGATTCTGGCCCGTTTCGTGGACTATTACTCACTGTTTTGGGGTCCCGAACCGATTTCCATAGTTGTTGAACCCCAAGGTGCGCTTACGTGTCGGTCATACTCACTGTTTTGGGGTCCCAGAGTGATTTCCACGATTAACGAACCCTGGGTTGTGTTTGCTTGTCGGTCCTCAGCGCTTGTCGTTTTGGCCGATCCTGGCCCGTTTGATGGACTATTACGCTCCGGCGAGGGGCGCGAGCGTGATTTCCACGATTAACGAACCCTGGGTTGTGTTTGCTTGTCGGTCCTCAGCGCTTGTCGTTTTGGCCGATCCTGGCCCGTTTGATGGACTATTACGCTCCGGCGAGGGGCGCGAGCGTGATTTCCACGATTAACGAACCCTGGGTTGTGTTTGCTTGTCGGTCCTCAGCGCTTGTCGTTTTGGCCGATCCTGGCCCGTTTGATGGACTATTACGCTCCGGCGAGGGGCGCGAGCGTGATTTCCACGATTAACGAACCCTGGGTTGTGTTTGCTTGTCGGTCCTCAGCGCTTGTCGTTTTGGCCGATCCTGGCCCGTTTGATGGACTATTACGCTCCGGCGAGGGGCGCGAGCGTGATTTCCACGATTAACGAACCCTGGGTTGTGTTTGCTTGTCGGTCCTCAGCGCTTGTCGTTTTGGCCGATCCTGGCCCGTTTGATGGACTATTACGCTCCGGCGAGGGGCGCGAGCGTGATTTCCACGATTAACGAACCCTGGGTTGTGTTTGCTTGTCGGTCCTCAGCGCTTGTCGTTTTGGCCGATCCTGGCCCGTTTGATGGACTATTACGCTCCGGCGAGGGGCGCGAGCGTGATTTCCACGATTAACGAACCCTGGGTTGTGTTTGCTTGTCGGTCCTCAGCGCTTGTCGTTTTGGCCGATCCTGGCCCGTTTGATGGACTATTACGCTCCGGCGAGGGGCGCGAGCGTGATTTCCACGATTAACGAACCCTGGGTTGTGTTTGCTTGTCGGTCCTCAGCGCTTGTCGTTTTGGCCGATCCTGGCCCGTTTGATGGACTATTACGCTCCGGCGAGGGGCGCGAGCGTGATTTCCACGATTAACGAACCCTGGGTTGTGTTTGCTTGTCGGTCCTCAGCGCTTGTCGTTTTGGCCGATCCTGGCCCGTTTGATGGACTATTACGCTCCGGCGAGGGGCGCGAGCGTGATTTCCACGATTAACGAACCCTGGGTTGTGTTTGCTTGTCGGTCCTCAGCGCTTGTCGTTTTGGCCGATCCTGGCCCGTTTGATGGACTATTACGCTCCGGCGAGGGGCGCGAGCGTGATTTCCACGATTAACGAACCCTGGGTTGTGTTTGCTTGTCGGTCCTCAGCGCTTGTCGTTTTGGCCGATCCTGGCCCGTTTGATGGACTATTACGCTCCGGCGAGGGGCGCGAGCGTGATTTCCACGATTAACGAACCCTGGGTTGTGTTTGCTTGTCGGTCCTCAGCGCTTGTCGTTTTGGCCGATCCTGGCCCGTTTGATGGACTATTACGCTCCGGCGAGGGGCGCGAGCGTGATTTCCACGATTAACGAACCCTGGGTTGTGTTTGCTTGTCGGTCCTCAGCGCTTGTCGTTTTGGCCGATCCTGGCCCGTTTGATGGACTATTACGCTCCGGCGAGGGGCGCGAGCGTGATTTCCACGATTAACGAACCCTGGGTTGTGTTTGCTTGTCGGTCCTCAGCGCTTGTCGTTTTGGCCGATCCTGGCCCGTTTGATGGACTATTACGCTCCGGCGAGGGGCGCGAGCGTGATTTCCACGATTAACGAACCCTGGGTTGTGTTTGCTTGTCGGTCCTCAGCGCTTGTCGTTTTGGCCGATCCTGGCCCGTTTGATGGACTATTACGCTCCGGCGAGGGGCGCGAGCGTGATTTCCACGATTAACGAACCCTGGGTTGTGTTTGCTTGTCGGTCCTCAGCGCTTGTCGTTTTGGCCGATCCTGGCCCGTTTGATGGACTATTACGCTCCGGCGAGGGGCGCGAGCGTGATTTCCACGATTAACGAACCCTGGGTTGTGTTTGCTTGTCGGTCCTCAGCGCTTGTCGTTTTGGCCGATCCTGGCCCGTTTGATGGACTATTACGCTCCGGCGAGGGGCGCGAGCGTGATTTCCACGATTAACGAACCCTGGGTTGTGTTTGCTTGTCGGTCCTCAGCGCTTGTCGTTTTGGCCGATCCTGGCCCGTTTGATGGACTATTACGCTCCGGCGAGGGGCGCGAGCGTGATTTCCACGATTAACGAACCCTGGGTTGTGTTTGCTTGTCGGTCCTCAGCGCTTGTCGTTTTGGCCGATCCTGGCCCGTTTGATGGACTATTACGCTCCGGCGAGGGGCGCGAGCGTGATTTCCACGATTAACGAACCCTGGGTTGTGTTTGCTTGTCGGTCCTCAGCGCTTGTCGTTTTGGCCGATCCTGGCCCGTTTGATGGACTATTACGCTCCGGCGAGGGGCGCGAGCGTGATTTCCACGATTAACGAACCCTGGGTTGTGTTTGCTTGTCGGTCCTCAGCGCTTGTCGTTTTGGCCGATCCTGGCCCGTTTGATGGACTATTACGCTCCGGCGAGGGGCGCGAGCGTGATTTCCACGATTAACGAACCCTGGGTTGTGTTTGCTTGTCGGTCCTCAGCGCTTGTCGTTTTGGCCGATCCTGGCCCGTTTGATGGACTATTACGCTCCGGCGAGGGGCGCGAGCGTGATTTCCACGATTAACGAACCCTGGGTTGTGTTTGCTTGTCGGTCCTCAGCGCTTGTCGTTTTGGCCGATCCTGGCCCGTTTGATGGACTATTACGCTCCGGCGAGGGGCGCGAGCGTGATTTCCACGATTAACGAACCCTGGGTTGTGTTTGCTTGTCGGTCCTCAGCGCTTGTCGTTTTGGCCGATCCTGGCCCGTTTGATGGACTATTACGCTCCGGCGAGGGGCGCGAGCGTGATTTCCACGATTAACGAACCCTGGGTTGTGTTTGCTTGTCGGTCCTCAGCGCTTGTCGTTTTGGCCGATCCTGGCCCGTTTCAGGGACTATTACTCACTGTTTGGGGTCCCAGAGCGATTTCCACGATTGACGAACCCCAAGGTGCGCTTACGTGTCGGTCATACTCACTGTTTTGGGGTCTCGGAGTGATTTCCACTACTAACGAACCCCGGAGTGCGCTTACGACTCGGTCATCAACCCTCGTAGTTTTGGCCGATACTGGCCCGTTTCGTGGACTATTATTCACTGTTTTGGGGTCCCAGAGTTATTTCCAGGATTAACGAACCCTGGGCTGCATTTACATGTCGGTCATCAACACTTGTAGTTTTGATCGATTCTGGCCCGTTTCTTGGACTATTACTCACGGGTCTGGTGACCCAGAGCTATTTCCATGATTGTCGAACCCCGGGCTGCATTTATGTGTCGTTTATCAATAATCCTAAGTTTGTCCTATTCTAGGCTCTTTCATGGAGTATTACTCACCGTTTTGGGGTCCCAGTGTGATTTCCACGATTAATGAACCCTGGGGTTCGTTTACCTGTCGGTCACCCACACTCGTAGTTTTGGCCGATTCTGGCCCGTTTCGTGGACTATTACTCACTGTTTTGGGGTCCCGAAGCGATTTCCATAGTTGTTGAACCCCAAGGTGCGCTTACGTGTTGGTCATGAACACTCGCAGATTTGGCCAATTCTGGACGGTTTCATGGACTATTAATCACTGTTGTGGGGTCCCAGAGTGATTTCCACGATTAACAAAACCCTGGGCTACGTTTACGTGTGGGTCATGAACACCTGTAGTTTTGGCCGATTCTAGCCCGTTTCATGGACTATTACTCCCTGTTTTGGGGTCCCAGAGTGATTTCCACGATTAACGAACCCTGGGTTGTATTTACGTGTCGGTCATCAACACTTGTAGTTTTGGCCGATTCTGGCCCGTTTCATGGACTATTACTCACAGTTTTGGGGTCCCGGTGTGATTTCCACGATTAATGAACCCTGGGGTGCATTCACGTCTCGGTCATCAACACTTGTAGTTTTGTCCTATACTGGCCCGTTTCATGGACTATTACTCACTGTTTTGGGGTCCCAGAGTGATTTCCACGATTAACGAACCCTGGGTTGCGTTTACTTGTCGGTCATCAACACTTGTAGTTTTGGTCGATTCTGGCCCGTTTCTTGGACTATTACTCACGGATCTGGTGTCCCAGAGCTATTTCCATGATTGTCGAACCCCGGGCTGCATTTATGTGTCGTTTATCAATAATCCTAAGTTTGTCCTATTTAGGCTCTTTCATGGAGTATTACTCACCGTTTTGGGGTCCCAGTGTGATTTCCACGATTAATGAACCCTGGGGTTCGTTTACCTGTCGGTCGCCCACACTCGCAGTTTTGGCCGATTCTGGCCCGTTTCGTGGACTATTACTCACTATTTTGGGGTCCCGAAGCGATTTCCATAGTTGTTGAACCCCAAGGTGCACTTACGTGTCGGTCATGAACACTCGCAGATTTGGCCAATTCTGGACGGTTTCATGGACTATTAATCACTGTTTTGGGGTCCCAGAGTGATTTCCACGATTAACAAAACCCTGGGCTACGTTTACGTGTGGGTCATGAACACTTGTAGTTTTGGCCGATTCTAGCCCGTTTCATGGACTATTACTCCCTGTTTTGGGGTCCCAGAGTGATTTCCACGATTAACGAACTCTGGGTTGTATTTACGTGTCGGTCATGAACACTTGTAGTTTTGGCCGATTCTAGCCCGTTTCATGGACTATTACTCCCTGTTTTGGGGTCCCAGAGTGATTTCCACGATTAACGAACTCTGGGTTGTATTTACGTGTCGGTCATGAACACTTGTAGTTTTGGCCGATTCTAGCCCGTTTCATGGACTATTACTCCCTGTTTTGGGGTCCCAGAGTGATTTCCACGATTAACGAACTCTGGGTTGTATTTACGTGTCGGTCATGAACACTTGTAGTTTTGGCCGATTCTAGCCCGTTTCATGGACTATTACTCCCTGTTTTGGGGTCCCAGAGTGATTTCCACGATTAACGAACTCTGGGTTGTATTTACGTGTCGGTCATGAACACTTGTAGTTTTGGCCGATTCTAGCCCGTTTCATGGACTATTACTCCCTGTTTTGGGGTCCCAGAGTGATTTCCACGATTAACGAACTCTGGGTTGTATTTACGTGTCGGTCATGAACACTTGTAGTTTTGGCCGATTCTAGCCCGTTTCATGGACTATTACTCCCTGTTTTGGGGTCCCAGAGTGATTTCCACGATTAACGAACTCTGGGTTGTATTTACGTGTCGGTCATGAACACTTGTAGTTTTGGCCGATTCTAGCCCGTTTCATGGACTATTACTCCCTGTTTTGGGGTCCCAGAGTGATTTCCACGATTAACGAACTCTGGGTTGTATTTACGTGTCGGTCATGAACACTTGTAGTTTTGGCCGATTCTAGCCCGTTTCATGGACTATTACTCCCTGTTTTGGGGTCCCAGAGTGATTTCCACGATTAACGAACTCTGGGTTGTATTTACGTGTCGGTCATGAACACTTGTAGTTTTGGCCGATTCTAGCCCGTTTCATGGACTATTACTCCCTGTTTTGGGGTCCCAGAGTGATTTCCACGATTAACGAACTCTGGGTTGTATTTACGTGTCGGTCATGAACACTTGTAGTTTTGGCCGATTCTAGCCCGTTTCATGGACTATTACTCCCTGTTTTGGGGTCCCAGAGTGATTTCCACGATTAACGAACTCTGGGTTGTATTTACGTGTCGGTCATGAACACTTGTAGTTTTGGCCGATTCTAGCCCGTTTCATGGACTATTACTCCCTGTTTTGGGGTCCCAGAGTGATTTCCACGATTAACGAACTCTGGGTTGTATTTACGTGTCGGTCATGAACACTTGTAGTTTTGGCCGATTCTAGCCCGTTTCATGGACTATTACTCCCTGTTTTGGGGTCCCAGAGTGATTTCCACGATTAACGAACTCTGGGTTGTATTTACGTGTCGGTCATGAACACTTGTAGTTTTGGCCGATTCTAGCCCGTTTCATGGACTATTACTCCCTGTTTTGGGGTCCCAGAGTGATTTCCACGATTAACGAACTCTGGGTTGTATTTACGTGTCGGTCATGAACACTTGTAGTTTTGGCCGATTCTAGCCCGTTTCATGGACTATTACTCCCTGTTTTGGGGTCCCAGAGTGATTTCCACGATTAACGAACTCTGGGTTGTATTTACGTGTCGGTCATGAACACTTGTAGTTTTGGCCGATTCTAGCCCGTTTCATGGACTATTACTCCCTGTTTTGGGGTCCCAGAGTGATTTCCACGATTAACGAACTCTGGGTTGTATTTACGTGTCGGTCATGAACACTTGTAGTTTTGGCCGATTCTAGCCCGTTTCATGGACTATTACTCCCTGTTTTGGGGTCCCAGAGTGATTTCCACGATTAACGAACTCTGGGTTGTATTTACGTGTCGGTCATGAACACTTGTAGTTTTGGCCGATTCTAGCCCGTTTCATGGACTATTACTCCCTGTTTTGGGGTCCCAGAGTGATTTCCACGATTAACGAACTCTGGGTTGTATTTACGTGTCGGTCATGAACACTTGTAGTTTTGGCCGATTCTAGCCCGTTTCATGGACTATTACTCCCTGTTTTGGGGTCCCAGAGTGATTTCCACGATTAACGAACTCTGGGTTGTATTTACGTGTCGGTCATGAACACTTGTAGTTTTGGCCGATTCTAGCCCGTTTCATGGACTATTACTCCCTGTTTTGGGGTCCCAGAGTGATTTCCACGATTAACGAACTCTGGGTTGTATTTACGTGTCGGTCATGAACACTTGTAGTTTTGGCCGATTCTAGCCCGTTTCATGGACTATTACTCCCTGTTTTGGGGTCCCAGAGTGATTTCCACGATTAACGAACTCTGGGTTGTATTTACGTGTCGGTCATGAACACTTGTAGTTTTGGCCGATTCTAGCCCGTTTCATGGACTATTACTCCCTGTTTTGGGGTCCCAGAGTGATTTCCACGATTAACGAACTCTGGGTTGTATTTACGTGTCGGTCATGAACACTTGTAGTTTTGGCCGATTCTAGCCCGTTTCATGGACTATTACTCCCTGTTTTGGGGTCCCAGAGTGATTTCCACGATTAACGAACTCTGGGTTGTATTTACGTGTCGGTCATGAACACTTGTAGTTTTGGCCGATTCTAGCCCGTTTCATGGACTATTACTCCCTGTTTTGGGGTCCCAGAGTGATTTCCACGATTAACGAACTCTGGGTTGTATTTACGTGTCGGTCATGAACACTTGTAGTTTTGGCCGATTCTAGCCCGTTTCATGGACTATTACTCCCTGTTTTGGGGTCCCAGAGTGATTTCCACGATTAACGAACTCTGGGTTGTATTTACGTGTCGGTCATGAACACTTGTAGTTTTGGCCGATTCTGGCCCGTTTCTTGGACTATGACTCACTAATCTGGTGTCCCTGAGCTATTTCCATGATTGTCGAACCCCGGGCTGCATTTATGTGTCGTTTATCAATAATCCTAAGTTTGTCCTATTCTAGGCTCTTTCATGGACTATTAATCACTGTTTTGGGGTCACAGAGTGATTTCCACGATTAACAAACCCTGGGCTGCGTTTACGTATCGGTCATCAACACTTGTAGTTTTGGCCGATTCTAGCCCGTTTCATGGACTATTATTCACTGTTTTGGGGTCCCAGAGTTATTTCCAGGATTAACGAACCCTGGGCTGCATTTACATGTCGGTCATCAACACTTGTAGTTTTGGCCGATTCTGGCCCGTTTCATGGACTATTACTCACCGTTTTGGAGTCCCGGTGTGATTTCCACGATTA
The DNA here is from genome assembly GCA_904067115.1 of Aegilops sharonensis. Classification (NCBI taxonomy): domain Eukaryota; kingdom Viridiplantae; phylum Streptophyta; class Magnoliopsida; order Poales; family Poaceae; genus Aegilops; species Aegilops sharonensis. The sequence continues at coordinate 9,902 of CAJFDF010001307.1, read as the reverse complement.
ACGAACCCTAGGGTGCGTTTACATCTCGGTCATCAACACTTGTAGTTTTGGCCGATACTGGCCCGTTTCATGGACTATTACTCACTGTTTTTGGGTCCCAGAGTGATTTCCATGATTAATGAACCCTGGGTTGCGTTTAGTTGTCGGTCATCAACACTTGTAGTTTTGGTCGATTCTGGCCCGTTTCGTGGACTATTACTCACTGTTTTGGGGTCCCGAAGCGATTGCCATAGTTGTTGAACCCCAAGGTGCGCTTACGTGTCGGTCATGAACACTCGCAGATTTGGCCAATTCTGGACGGTTTCATGGACTATTAATCACTGTTTTGGGGTCCCAGAGTGATTTCCACGATTAACAAAACCCTGGGCTACGTTTACGTGTGGGTCATGAACACTTGTAGTTTGGGCCGATTCTAGCCTGTTTCATGTACTATTACTCACTGTTTTGGCGTCCCAGAGAGATTTCCACGATTAACGAACACTAGGCTGCGTTTACATGTCGGTCATCAACACTTGTAGTTTTGGTCGATTCTGGCCTGTTTCATGGACTATTACTCACCGTTTTGGGGTCCCGGTGTGATTTCCACGATTAACAAACCCTGGGGTGCGTTTACATATCGGTCATCAACACTTGTAGTTTTGCCCGACTCTGGCCCGTTTCATGGACTATTACTCTTCCACCATTTACGAACCCTGGGTTGCGTTTACGTGTCGGTCATCAACACTTGTAGTTTTGGCCGATTCTGGCCCATTTCTTGGACTATGACTCATTGATCTGGTGTCCCTGAGCTATTTCCATGATTGTCGAACCCCGGGCTGCGTTTATGTGTCGTTCATCAATAATCGTAAGTTTGTCCTATTCTGGGCTCTTTCATGGACTATTACTCACCGTTTTGGGGTCCCAGTGTGATTTCCACGATTAACGAACCCTAGGGTTCGTTTACGTGTCGCTCACCCACACTCGCAGTTTTGGCTGATTCTGGCCCGTTTCATGGACTATTAATCACTCTTTTGGGGTCCTAGAGTGATTTCCACGATTAAAAAACCCTGGGCTGCGTTTACGTGTCGGTCATCAACACTTGTAGTTTTGGCCGATTCTAGCCCGTTTCATGGACTATTACTCACTGTTTTGGCGTCCCAGAGTGATTTCCAGGATTAACGAACACTGGGCTGCGTTTAC
>CAJFDF010001306.1:7870-19129 GCA_904067115.1 Aegilops sharonensis | reverse complement strand
AGCTCCAGTAGTAGGAGCAAGCGCCTTAGTGGTAGGTGCTACAACTGCCTCCCGATAGAGTTGGTCGGTGCAAATAAGCGCATCCTTCTTGTCGGAGTTGACAATGATGATACTCATCGGGACGGGCATCTTCAATGTATTGTAGGCGTAATGTGATGCCGCCATAAACTTGGCCAGCGCTGGATGGCCAAGGATTCCGTTATACGGCAATGGGATCTTGGCGACATCGAAAACGATCTTCTCCGTCCTGTAGTTCAGCTCTCCACCAAATGTAACTGGTAGCGTGATTTTACCCTTTGGCTAGCTTCTTCCCGGATAGATCCCTTGAAACGTACCCATCTCTTCGAGATCTCCATTAGGAATTTGTAACCTCTTGATCACATTGGGCAAGACCTCTTGCGCCCACTCGTCAACTAGCATTTTTGTCACCTTGAGGTTGCGAATCGTTGGCGAAACCAACAATGGCAAACACCCGACCGCTGTTGTGCGATCAGGGTGATCCTCAGCGCAAAAAATGATAGGCGTGTTGGACCATCTCAACGGCTTCTGGGCATCGACCGATCGCTCTGTCGCATTTATCTCGTGCGCCCACTGTTTAAGTTAGCGGTGAGAGGAATGCAACGAGGCGCCACCATCAATGCACATGGCTTCTGTAGCTTTTTGAACTCATGCTCACTGGATTTGTTGTCCTCTTCGTGGTCATCATCCCCCTCTTTCTTGCCGCGGCCTCGAACAGGCTTCTCCTGTTGCTTATCCTTGCCGCGGCGACCTCCTCGGCCACCATGTTTCTTACCGGACCCTTCAGCACTGTCCTGGCTCTTCTCCTTGTCTAGCCTTTCATATTCATCTTTCTGCCTCTCGACAAGCTGTTCAACTTGCCGGCAGTTCTGGAGATCATGGCCCTTGTAGCGATGGATCTTGCAACACTGCTTGTAGGAGCCCACTGGCTTGTCGACAGCCTCCAAGGCCTAACAGGCGATGCTCCCGGCAACCTCCTTGCCGAGGTCGTCAACCCTAACCTTCTTGGCGGTGCCGGATTCCTCGACGGCAAGCACGGTTTTCCCCTTGTCTGGGATGTTGTACTGTACATGGCTGAATCTTGGTATGTACTTGCACAGGGCTTCACCTTCTTTCTGGGGGATGAGATGTAAATCACTTGCCTGGCCAGTACCTTGGTGGCCTCCGGTAAAGGCGCCAACAAACTCGTGACACAGATCCAACCAAGAAGAGATGGAATTTTCTGCCAGGTGCATTAACCACGACCTAACGTTGGGCTTGAGTACCAACGGGAAGTAGTTGGCGAGCACCTTGTCGTCTCGAGCCCCGGCGGCCTGCACCACGATGGTGTAGATGCTCAGGAACTCCAACGGGTGAACCTTGCCGTCGCATTTCTCCGGGACCTCTGGTTTGAACCTGCGGGCAATGGGCCACTTGACTCACGGGTAAAAGCTAGACAACCCACCTCGTAAGCCAAGTCACCAGAATCCCCCAGCGCAGGCTTATCTACAATGGGCCCTGCGCGCATGTCAGATTGATGGTGCGCTTCCCGCCGGCGCTCGATGGTGGTTCGGGCGTCTTCTTTGACCCGTTCCCCAAGAACTTGACGTTGATCGCAGCGAGTTCGTGGATCGGGTGAAGCCGTGGAACCGTCATCGCGGGCATCGACCTGCCGAACTGGCGACCGCTGTTGTCGTGGTGGAGGAGATTGCACCGTGGTCGCACCACCTCCGATCCTTCCGCCATCAGCACGGGCCGACTCGGTGGACCGCCGTCGCGAAGGACCTGCCTGCTGCTGCCCATCTTTATTGGTGACATCGATAAGGCTCTGAATAGTAGCTCTCCATTCTTCGAGCTTCTCTGCAGCGGGAGGAAAATCCAGGAGTAGCTACGCTCACGCCAACGCTTCTGCCGGTGTAGGTGGCAGCGACAGGCGCGAAGAATGTGAGGTGCTCTGACTCCTACCTATGTTAGAAGGAGCTCCATCACGGTCCCGCAGCCATGCGCCGTTTCCACCGGCATCTTGGCGTGCATGCTGGCCCTGCGCATCTCGGGAACGATGCTGAGGGCTCTTTCCATGGGGACGCTTGGGGTCATCAACGTCGCGGCGCTGCTCATCGCGCACGACCTGGGAAGACCGCGGTGCATGCGCCGGCGGGGGTGTCTTGGAAGTCACCTTTCCACCCTTGGAGGTCGTTGCGCCGCCCGTAGGGAGCACGACTCCGTCCTTGGATCCAGCGGTGCGCAGGCCGTCATCGCAGCCGCGGACGATACCGCTCGCCTCACTCCGGCCACCAGAACGTCGTGGAAGCTCGTGATCTCCACCTCCACCTCCACCGGTGTCCACCCCATCTCCCCTCCGAGTTGGCACGAGCAGATCAGCCGCAGACGAACCAATCGCCGTGATACCCTTCCTCTTGGGAGACATGATGTTGAAGAAACTGACGCGCTAACTGCTAGATCAGGTTTGCGCAACCTCTCGCCCCCTACCTGGCACGCCAAAGATGTCGGGGAAGCGACACCTATGGGATCCCGTGGATCCCTTCTACTGTTTGACAGGAAAAGAGGTGTGCGTAAAGAGCAGATCCAACGATCAACACGAGGGATTTTTACCCAGGTTCGGGCCGCTGAGAAGCGTAAAACCCTAGTCCTGCCTTACTGTATTGAGAGTTCTTGAGTTCTGGCTAGCTGCTACTATAAGTGCATCTAGTGCCACCCCTGGTTGGTTTTGGAGTATTGATGACAAACTTTATTGAGGAACTAATGTATTTGTGAGAATTGCAGGATAACACAAGTAGTAGTCCCTTATTGATTCGGTTTAACTACCAGAGATGACCCCTAAAAATGTGTGAAGACATTGAAGACAATGGTGGTTCGTGAAGACATTCACGATGAAGATTATGACATGTGAAGACATTCACTTCAAGACTGTGGAGTGCGAAGGCATAGTTGTTTCGTAGTTTTTGTTTCTTGTTTATTGAGTCATAGGAACCACCGTACTGTTAAGTGGGGTCCCAGTGAACAAAGTAAGAGTGATTGATGTGATGCTCAACCAAAATCCTATGTCTTTGAGCGAAGATAATGAGAGCAAATCTTATCCAGAGCTGGATGAGTCAGCTTAGCTTGTAGCCCAAGTAAAGCTACCGTGTGTGTTTGAAATCCGACCATTGGACACGTGTCGTTTCCTTAGTGACCCAGGGTCATTTCGGACATATCATGTCGGGTTGGCTCATGGCTATAAATAGCCCACCCACTACACCATAAATTGGTGGCTGCTCAGATTTAGTGCATGGGTTTTGTCGTTTGAAAGCAACCCACCTCCGAATCCTTTGAGAGAGAGATCCTTGCGAGGACAAAGCCCAAAACACCAAGAGCCAAAGAGTGTTAGGCATCATTGAAGACTTTCCGTCTGCATGACCTAAAGACTTGTTACACTTGAGGACTGTGAATCCTCTAGACAGTTAGGCGTCGCGTTCTGAGCATCCAAGAGCCATTGTGGATCGCCGGTGAACGAAGTCTGTGAAGGTTTGGAAGTCTACCTTGAAGACTTACTAGAGTGACTGGGCGAGGACTGGGTGTCCTTAGCTCAAGGGGAATAAGGTGAAGACGCAGTCTTCTAAGTTCAATCTCAGCCTCCCTAACCAGACATACAGTTGTCACAACAACTGGACCTGGTCTACCAAATCCTTTTCTTCACCAAGCAACTGGTTCTGTCCCCCACTCCCCTTTACTTTTTAGTTTGTCTTAGTGAAGTCATTGCTTGCCTGTATGATCTGATTGACTTCACTGCGTGAAGACTATTACATGTTTGGCTTCATATTGTCTTCCATTCTGATCCATACTACCTAGCTGCTGATAGTCTTTGTACTTTCACTACATTGTTTACTTGACTATGGCTTGTCTAGTGTAGTCTATCTTCCGCTGCATATCAATAGGTTCATTTCATATGTTTGTCTTCAAAGACCACGTGTTTTGAATACTTTCATAAAAATTGCGTATTCACGCCCTCTTGTCGATAACTAGCACTTCAATTGGTATCAGAGCAAGGTGCTCCCTTGTTCTGTGTGATTTGGTTTAACCACCTGGAGTTTTAGTTAAGTCGACTTCAGGGATAATCAAGGTCTCCACTGCGTGCCCAGTCTTCGATGGCCCTGATTACCCCTACTGGAAGAATAAGATGTGCATGCATCTTGAAGCCATTGACGTCGACCTCTGGTATGTCGTTAAGACAGGCGTTCCCAAGGTCGATGAAGGTGTCATCGCTACTGATGTCAAGAGGTTCATTCAACTGGATTCGACCGCCAAGAACATCATCGGTGGTCATCTGACCAAAGGACAATATGGACGTGTGAGTGCACTTGAAACTGCGAAGCTGGTCTGGGACTGGCTGTCCAAGGTCAACAAAGGTGACTCAACTCAGAGAGACTCTAGGATTGATGTTCTTCACAACCTCTTCAACCGCTTCAAGAGAAGCGACAATGAGAATGTCTAGCTCACATTTAATCGCCTCACTGATATCACAAATGAGCTTCGCGCTCTTGGCGCCACTGAGATCACCAAGCATGAAATCGTGAAGAAGCTTCTGAGATCACTTGACAGCTCATTTGACACCCAGCCCTGATGATACAAGAGCGCCCTGACTTCAAAGATCTCGATCCGTCCGACATACTTGAGAGACTCAACACACACCAAGTTCCAGCTATTTGAGAAGAGAGACATCTATGGCCCCAACTATGGCCGAACTCGTGCTTTGAAGGCAAAGGTTGTTTCCTCATCTGAAGAAGAATCTGACTGCAGTTCTGAGGATCCTGAAGACATTAGAAAGGAGCTTGCTATGCTCGTGAAGAAGTTACAGAAGTTCTCCAAAAAGAATCGCTTCGGAAAGTCTTCAAGATCCAGCTCAAAAAATGATGAGGATCCCACTCGTGACCACAAGAAGAGAACATGCCACAAATGCAAGAAGCCAGGCCACTACATCTCTGAGTGCCCTCAATGGGACAAGGAATCTAAGAAGAAGAAGAAGAAGATCAAGTAATATGATTCTCACGACAAGAAGAAGAAGAAATCCTCAAAGTCTTCTTCAAAGTCTTCATCAAAGTCTTCGTCTCACAAGAAGAGCTCATCTAGCAAGGCTCGTGCATTCTTTGGCAAGGAGATGGATTCAGAGGAGGATTCTGATTCTGAGGAGGCGGAGGTGGAGTCTGAGGAGGAGTCTGATTCAAGCATGGCAAGCCTGGCTCTAGCTTCGGCATTCGTCGCCAAGTCCATCTTAAACACTGAAGACAATGGTCACGTCGCTGACGCTGAAGCCGATGATGAGGACGACTCTGATCTGACCTACTGCTTCATGGCACGAGGTGCCAAGGTAAACTCACACGATGCTTACTTTCAAACATCCAGTTAAGATGACTCTGAATGTGAATCCAAACCTAGCTACAAGACACTTGCTAAAATTGCAACTGAACAACAAACTGCTATGGAACATATTCAAAAGTTGCTAGACAAAAGCGATGACCTGTTGGACGCGGAAATGAATCAAACTCAGTCCTTAATTGAAGACATTAAAAATCTTCACGTGAAGTATGAAGAACTTGAAATTCATCATGAAACACTCTCAGCTACTCATGAGAAGCTTTCCTACGATTATCTTCAAAGGAAGCAAGAACTTGAGAATCTGAGAGCGTCTCATGAAGATCTTCAAAAGGAGAACAGTTCACTTCGCACCCAACAGATCAGTTCCGCTCAGCTCGACTTTGTGCCACCATGTTAAAATGTCTTGAGCGTGATAATGTTGTCTCTGTTGCTGAATTCTACTACTGCCACTATTGCAATATCTTCGACTATTGATGTGGTTTCTAACCCCTCATCTGAGGATACAACTACTATTGCTAATGAGAATGCCAGGTTGAAGACTTTGCTTGAAACAGGCATGTACAAAAGCCTCAAATGGCATCAGACACTATGTGATGTCCTCAACAAACAGATTCTGAACCGAAACCCTAGGAAAGAGGGTGTTGGGTTTGAGAGCAAAATGAATGTTGATGGTTCTTACTGGAAGCCTGAGAAGTATCCCAAAACCACATGGGTTGCTACAAAGGGACCTTCGGCGGATCCATCTACCTTATCTGGCTTCACTTGTGTTAACCCTATTATCATTAATGAATCCTTTGATGCAAATTATAAGTTGTTTAAGAATCAAAATAATGAAGTGTTTGCCAAGTTTATTGGTACTAACTGCAGGAATGGACCACCTATGAAGAAGATCTGGGTGCTCAAAAGTTGTCTTGAGAAGCTTCTTGTGAATGTTATCATGACGCCACATGGGAAGAAGACAAACCCCAGACCAAAGTCTTCATATGGTTCAAAGGCTTCGTATAGACCAAGGACCCCTCATGGTCACCCTAACAACAATGTTTTGCAGGGAAACCATACTCAGACTTATGAATATGAGCGTGTTTCTTCAAACCGCTACGTTCATAAGACCAAGAACTTTTCTGCTTATTCTTATGAGTATTATTCACCTCCTGCAAGGCTATTTTCTAGGGCTCCAAAGCCAAAATTCTCATATGCTGCACTTACACTCATTGCTTCTAAGCCACCCCCGAAGATGTGGGTGGTTAAGAAGAATTAACTTTCTTTTACCGGGAAAGGTCTCCATCCAACGTATCTAAATTTTTTTATTGTTCCGTGTTGTTATATATCAATCATGGGTGTTTAATAATAATTTTATAGTCATTTTATATCATTTTTTGGTACTAACATATTGACATAGTGGCAAGTGTTAGTTGATGTTTTCCGCATGTTTTTTACATCACAGGAAATCAATATCAAACGGAGTCCAAACGCAACGAAACTTTACAGAAATTTTTTTTGGACCAGAAGGAACATAATGGACCCTGGCTGCGCGTTGGGGTGCTCTGAGGAGAGCACAACCCTCCAGGGCACGCTAGGAGGCCCAGGCGCGCCCTGGTGGGTTGTGCCCACCTCAGGTGCACCCCAGACAACCTCTTTACTCTATAAATACCCCAATATTCCCAAAACCCTAGGGGAATCGACGATATATTGATCCAACTGCCGCAGAGTCCAGAACTGTAACGACCCGACCTCAGACGGTCAAGTCTCTGTGCTTCAGTGTCATCCCTGGATCGGTAATGCTGACACACACAATACTCAAATGGATTTATAACAGAGTAGCAATCACACACTTATTACATCGAAAGTCTCAAAAGAGAACTTATTACAATAAATATGGCTTAAGGCCATCTAAATAAGATAACATCGGAAGGCTTGGAAGATAAAGTGAGTCCATCAACTCCAACGGCATAGCTGAGTGCATGACAACGGCCTAGCGAACCTTACTCCTCGTCTGAAAAGTCTGCAACATGATACGTTGCAGCCCAAAAATGGGTCAGCACATGGAATATGCTGGCAATATAACATAGTAGAGCAATGAACAGATAAATGCTATCACTACATGCATATATGGCTGGTGGAGGCTCTAAGGTTATATTGTTTTGTGAAAAGCCAATTTTTCCCTACAACAAAGGAATATATTTTGTTTTAACTATCATGGTGGTTGAAACATCATTGAGAAGGTTCCTCCAACTCAATCCCAATTAAAGTAATCATTAACAACCCAACAAAAAATATTTAGAGTGATGAGATCAAATCAATAATTCAAGTACCAGATACTCAAGATGTCCATAACCGGGGACACGGCTAACCACGATTAGTTTATACACTCTGCAGAGGTTTGCGCACTTTTACCCACAAGACTCGATCTCCTACATTGGATTTCTCGCACTACATCGTGTTTGAGAAACGGATGACCGAGACACAGTCTTTTAGAAGCATTAACTCTTTACTCTGGGTGGACAGTTACACCTACTTTCCCTCTACATCTGCTAGCCCACCACTGAAAGAGGTCACACAACATACTCAACTATGCCAGAGCCCATAATGGCTTGTGGCTGCACACAGAAGTTTCTAGCATGAATAATATTATGATCCCTTTGAGCCTGGGTGGTGGACCGTAGGAGGATCACACGGGTACTCCGGGATATCCTAGGACAACACTGGATTTTCCAGGTGCCCACAAGCAATCCACCCAGATGTGTATTAAAATTACCACCTTAAGTTGAACCATTAATTAACAATCTCACATCTGTCATGGATACACTCAAACTCAATCCACGTCTACGAGCATAGCATAGCAATATAAGCATAACATAGAAGTAACTCCCAAGGGTTAGATAATAAAACAGGTAATAGGTTCTACCTCATCAACTACTTCCCAAACCCACATGTTAAGAGATCCTACTCGTGCAATGTGTGAGGGTTGTAACTAATGCATAAAAACTGGGTAATAAAGGGGTATGATCAATGTGTTACTTGCCTTCTTGACGGTCTGCAAATCCTAGAGACTCGTAGTAGCAAGCTTCGCACTCCGGGAATTCTATCACAAACAAATATAGCATACATAAGCAATCAAGCAAAGATGCATGGGTAAATCTCAAATAAGAAGATCTAACCAGAAAGTTCAACTGAAGAACTCCGGTTTGCCAAAAGAATCAAATCAAACAGAGCAACGAAACTCAAACTGCGAAAGAAACAAGATCCAATTACTAATCTGGGCTAAAGTCAAATTTTACAGTACCAAAATCTTGTTCAAGTTGGTTAAACAGAAAGAGGGCTTCGAGACGAAGATCAAGGCGCTTGTTTCACCTAATTTGGATGAACGAGCGAGAAGTTATACTAGATCAAAGATTAGGGCAGAAATCACGATCGAAAATAATCGCGGAAAACCCTGGAAAAAGAAAAACTGATGAACAGGCTAACGAACGAACGTTCGCTGTCTGCGGCTAACGGGTGAACGGCGTCCGTTAAAACGAACGTATGGACGAACGTCCGCTACTTAACCGAACCGAAAAAAACGAAACAAAACCGATCTAAAACAAAAAAAAAATGAGATCTAGGGTTTCGAAAAAAACCGAGCGGCTTTCTAACGAAAACCGGCGGCGGCGGGCGGCTACCTCGGCGAGGTCCGGCGGCTTCTGTGGGGTTGGCGGCGGCGGCGGCGAGCGGATCCGGCGGAACGGGGTGGCGGCGAGGCGGCACTCTTGATGAGGACATCAATACCATTGTTACACCCACAGCCCCTACTGCTACATATACTGGACCAATTACTAGAGCTCGCGCACGCCAATTAAATTATCAGGTACTTTCGTTTCTTGGTAATGATTCTAATGTTCATGAGAATATGATGCTGCCTAAATTGGATACATTTGTTTTGCTTACAAATGAAGGCCCTAGCTTGGAGAAGGATGGACAATGGAGCAAGAACAAGCATAGAGATAATGCCATGCGCAAGGGGAACAAGAACGGAGTTACAAGTGATGATTTCAGGACTTTAAAGCCACCATAATGGGTGCATGAAGCCTTGGACGAAATATAGAAGATGCTACTTCATAAATGTCGTCCCGAGGCTATTCTAGGTGCTGCGTCACCTTATTAGTGGGCCAGGCCCTTGTAATTTCGAAATACACAAGTATAGGCTATTTTTAGAGTCCGTATGTGTGGGGAAACAAGAGATAGGGTTGATTTCGGACCCCTCCACCAAGGGCCACGAAATTCCCCCCTCTTCCTCCATATATACAGCCCTTATGGCACCGTTTAGACCTTGAGTTTTGTTTAGATTAAAAGTTCGCCATAGCTGCAACTTTGCGTACTTCGTTTGTGTTCAACGACCAGACAAAGGCGTCACAGAACCCCACCATGATCAATAAAGCTTTCATATTATATTCGCAATATCCAGATTGCAATCTCAGTTTCTTGCTTGTTCTTCGTTTGCTCGCAGGAAACAGACCCTCGTGGTCAGGTTGATCGTGCTCCGGCGTGGTCAATAACCTCTCGGAGTTGGTTTAGCGATTGCTAAGGCGCGACGTCCGCGCACGTTCGTAGTCGGATCGTCAAAGTCGACTTCCTCCAAAGCGAAAACCACATCTCATCGAAAGACGGGACACCTTTGCCTCTATCAAGTGGTATCAGATTTTCAGGTTGCTCGGTGAGATTTTACAGTTTTTCGTAGATTAGATCGAGTCTGTTCTTCATACCTACAGTCCACGAAAAAGCCACAAAAAAAATTAGGGTTAGTTCATCATATCCGAACCAATCTGAGCTTTTGCATAATCTTTTTAGGGTTTTGCTTTGTTGAATTTGCGGTTGCATCGTCGTGTCTAGTTGCTGGTCTTAGCGTCTAGTCTTTTAGAGTTTCGAGTTCTGGTCATAAGTTGTCACGCCGCCACCGCACCATCATCATCGCCCCTGCCACCTACCACCACCGCTCAGAATCCGTATCCATAGACCACCACCAATCCGTGTCCGTATACCACCACCGATCCATATCCATATACTACCACCGCTTGATAGAGGCAAAGGTGTCCCGATGTTTCGATGAGATGGTGGCTATCGTTTCTGTGGGAGTCGACCTTGACGATCCGACTACGATCGTGCGAGACGTCGCGCCTTAGCAATCGCTAAACCAACTTCCGAGGGTTATTGACCACGCCGGAGCACGATCAACCTGACCACGAGGGCCTGTTTCCTGCGAGCAAACGAAGAACAAGCAAGAAACTGAGATTGCAATCTGGATAATGCGAATATAAGATGAAAGCTTTATTGATCAAGGTGGGGTTCTGTGACGCCTTTGTCTGGTCGTTGAACATAAACGAAGTACGCGAAGTTGCAGCTATGGCGAACTTTTAATCTAAACAAAACCCAAGGTCTAAACGGTGCCCTAAGGGCTGTATATATGGAGGAAGAGGGGGGAATTTCGTGGCCCTTGGTGGAGGGGTCCGAAATCAACCCTAACTCTTGTTTCCCCACACATACGGACTCTAAAAACAGCCTATACTTAAGTATTTCGAAATTACATGGGCCTGGCCCACTAATAAGGTGACGCAGCACCTAGAATAGCCTCGGGACGACATTTTATGAGTAGCATCTTGTATATTTCGTCCAAGGCTTCATGCACCCATTATGGTGGCTTCAAAGTCCTGAAATCATCACTTGTAACTCCGTTCTTGTTCCCCTTGCGCATGGCATTATCTCCATGCTTGTTCTTGCTCCAATGTCCATCCTTCTCCAAGCTAGGGCCTTCATTTGTAAGCAAAACAAATGTATCCAATTTAGGCAGCATCATATTCTCATGAACATTAGAATCATTACCAAGAAACGAAAGTACCTGATAATTTAATTGGCGTG
>CAJFDF010001304.1:23935-34286 GCA_904067115.1 Aegilops sharonensis | reverse complement strand
ATGTCACGCGGTGATACTTGGAGTCCTGCCTAGCCTGCTACAGCCCGGGATACCGGAGTCCTGTTAGCCCAGTGCTACAGCCCAAGTTCATACGTTGATGACCGACATGCTCGAAGTGTTTCATGTATGCCTGTCCCCATAGGTTAGTGCCGCTTTGGGTTCACGACTAGCCATGTCGGCCCGGGTTCTTTGTCATGTGGATGCTAGCGACACTATCATATGCGTGAGCCAAAAGACGCAAACGGTCCCGGGCCATGGTAAGGCGACACCCGTGGGAATACCGTGCGTGAGGCCGCAAAGTGATATGAGGTGTTACCAGCTAGGTCGATGTGACTTGGAATCGGGGTCCTGACAGCGCAGGTGCTGCTAACGAGGTTTTGTGTGTTTCTCTTACTGGATTGATAACCTTGGTTCTTAATTGGGGGAAATATTATCTCTATTGTACCGCTTCATCCTCTTCTTTTCAAGGAAATCCCAGCGGAAACAAAGAACAAGGAAGAACTAAGATTAACAATATGGATGTTGTGAATTAAGATGAAAGCTTTATGGGTGAAAGCTTGAGATTCCATGACGTCTTGGCCTGCTCATTGGACAGAAACGAAGTACGCGAGTTGCAACTATGACGAAATTTTATCTAAAAAAACCCAAGTCTTAAATGACTCTCTAAGAGCTCTATTCATAGGGAGGCAGAGGGGAATTTCGTCCATCCTTGGCAAGGTGGGGTTGAAATCCATCCTATGTGGTTTTCCCTACATATACGGATTCTAAAAATAGCCTCTTAAGTAGTATTTCGAAATTACATGGGCCAGGCCCAAACACAAGGTGGTGCAACACCTATAGAAAATTACATGGGCGAGGCCCAAACACAAGGCGGCGTAACATCTTGTATATTTTTTCATGTCCTTATATGTCGTTATGGTGGCTCCAAAGTGCTGAAATCTCCACTAGAAACTTCGTTCTTGTACCACGCGCACTCGCCTTCATCTCCATGCTTGACCATGCTCCAATGTTCATCCTTCTTGTCCGTGCTAGGCCCTTCATTCCTAAGCAACACAAATATACCCAATTTAGGCATCATCATATTCTCATGAACATTAGGAACATTACAAACAAATGAAAGTACCTAATAATTTAATAGCATGAGCGAGCTCTAAGAATTGGTCCAATATGTGTGGAGTGTAACTATGGTAGGGATGTACTCATCATCACAATTCTTCAACTGTGTGCACATTTTTGTTTTTCCAATTTTGCTTGCCTAGGCAATTCGGTTCAATCCAATGCAAAAACAACTTGTTCAACGTTAGCGAACATATATGTGAGCATGCTTGGTTCATGATTAAATCTGTGGCATTGGCAAACTGTGGCTACCACAAAAAATTTGTCGGAGAAAATGGCCACCACAAATGTGGCAAGAAATGGCAAAAAACCGTGCGTATGACATGTGGACCTTGTAACTAGAAATGTGTAGCAATGATCCAAACACATGCGTACATTGTTGTGGCATGACTATACTTAGGTGTGGCAACCTTAGAGTACAAACTAAACATGACTGGACTTAGGTGCGGCAACCTTAGGCTACAGCCCAAATATGCCCATACATCGTTGTTTCTTCTTGAAATAATGTTTAACTGTAAGGCATGGTTTATGGCGCTCGACGAAGACATGTGGGTTATGTTGTTGTGTTCTTTTTTGTGGTGCGCTATGGTCGCTCAGGGCTTTGGGGATTGTTTGTGGGCTCCATTTATAAAAGTGTGCTCATTTCTACCATAGCTTGATAGATGCCAGCCCCATGGTGGGGTGCCAACTGTCATGGTTATCTCTCTGACAATATGCATAGGAGTGTGTTTGGAGGAATGCACACCTATCAAAAGATGAAGATGAGAATACACACAAGGAATTTAGACAGGTTCGGGCCCTCTACTTTGGAGGTAATACCCTAGTCATGTGTGTGGTGTTCTTACTCTTGTATGTAAAGTATAAAAGGATGTTCAACCCTCCCCTCCCGGCTTATATAGAGTGTGCCACGAGGAGTGTCATAACAGACTGGTATTAATATTAGTAGTAACAACCATGCTTGATGGGTTGTTTCGTAGCCATGAATCAATAGTAATGGTCGGAGTTAACTAGATATAATAATGTTGGGTAACAACCACACTTAATGCATATGAAGACCGTGGGAAAAGCCTCCGGTAGCTGACTGACTGTTTGTCTGCCATAAACCGTCTAGAGATCTTTTCCTGGTCCGAGGAAAAGATGCCTGACTAGAGGGATGACACTGATTGTATGATGACCACTTATTAGGCCACCTCATGGACAGTGATATTCTTTGGCCTGGGCCTTTAGTTGGGCCTTATGTCACCGTGGGCCTCCCTGGTGGGTGTTCCCTCGCCACAAGTATTTTGTGTTTTGTTTGGAATCCCTTTCCCTTATGGAATACCACTCTGTTATGAAAACCAATGTATATAGCTAGTGAAGGAAATATGCCCTAGAGGCAATAATATAGTCGTTATTTATATTTCCTTATATCATGATGAACATTTATTATTCATGCTAGAATTGTATTAACCGGAAACTTGATACATGTGTGGATACATAGAAAAAACACAGTGTCCCTAGTAAGCCTCTACTAGACTAGCTCGTTAATCAAAGATGGTTAAGTTTCCCAACCATAGACATGTGTTGTCATTTGATGAATGGGATCACAACATTAGGAGAACAATGATCGTTAAGTTTTATTGCTATAGCTTTCTTCATGACTTATACATATTCCTCTAACTATGAGATTATGCAACTCCCGAATACCGGAGGAACACCTAGTGTGCTATCAAACCTCACAATGTAACTGGGTGATTATAAAGATGCTCTACAGGTGTCTCCGAAGGTGTTTGTTGGGTTGGCGTAGATCAGGATTAGGATTTGTCACTCCGACTATCGGAGAAGTATCTATGGGCCCTCTCGGTAATGCACATCACTATAAGCCTTGCAAGCAATGTGACTAATGAGTTAGTTACGGGATGATGCATTACGGAACGAGTAAAGAGACTTGTCGGTAACGAGATTGAACTAGGTATGATGATACCGATGATAGAATCTCGGGCAAGTAACATACCAATGACAAAGGGAATAACGTATGTTGTTATTGCAGTTTGACCGATAAAGATCTTCATAGAATATGTAGGAACCAATATGAGCATCCAGGTTCCGCTATTGGTTATTGACCGGAGATTTGTCTCGGTCATGTCTACATAGTTCTCGAACCCGTAGGGTCCGCACGCTTAACGTTCGATGATGATTTATATTATGAGTTATGTGTTTTGGTGACCGAAGTTCGTTCGGAGTCCCGGATGAGATCACGGACATGACGAAGAGTCTCGAAATGGTCGAGAGGTAAAGATTGATATATTGGAAGGTGGTATTCCGACATCGGAATGGTTTCGAGTGGTTTGGGTATTTTACTGGAGTACCGAGGGGTTACCGAAACCCCCCGGGGGAAGTATTGGGCCTACATGGGCCTTAGGGGAGAGAGAGGGAAGCCCGCGAGGGGTGGCGCACGCCCTCCTCCAAGGGAGTTCGAACAGGACAAGGAGGAGGGGGCGCAGCCCCCCTTTCCCTCTCCCTCTCCCTCTCCTTCCTTTTCCCCTCTGATGAGAAAGGAAAAGGTGGGGGCGAATCCTACTAGGAGTGGAGTCCTAGTAGGACTCCCCCCCATGGCGCGCCCCCTTGGCGACCAGCCTCCTCCTCCCCTCCTTTATATACGGGGGCAGGGGGCACCCCAGAGCACATCAATTGTTCTCTTAGCCGTATCCGGTGCCCCACTACACAGTTTACTCCTCCGTTCATAGCGTCGTAGTGCTTAGACAAAGCCCTGCGCGGATCACATCACCATCACCATCACCACGCCGTCATGGTGATGAAACTCTCCCTCGAATCTCTGCTGGATCAAGAGTTCGAGGGACGTCATCGAGCTGAACGTGTGCTAAACTCTGAGGTGTCGTATGTTTGGTAATAGATCGATTGGATCGTGAAGACGTTCGACTACATCAACCGTGTTAACCTAACACTTCAGCTTTCGGTCTACGAGGGTACGTGGACACACTCTCCACCTGTCATTTCTATGCATCTCCTAGATAGATCTTGCGTGATCGTCGGAATTTTTTTTGAAATTGCATGCTACGTTCCCCAACAGTGGCATCCGAGCCAGGTCTATGCGTAGATGATATGCATGAGTAGAACACAAAGAGTTGTGGGTGATAATAGTCATACTGCTTACCACCAATGTCTTATTTTGATTCGGCGGTATTGTTGGATGAAGCGGCCTGGACCAACCTTACATGACCACGTTCATGAGACTGGTTCCACCGACAGACACGCAACTTGTTTTGCATAAAGGTGGCTGGCAGGTGTCTGTTTCTCCAACTTTAGTTGAATCAAATTTGACTATGGCCGGTCCTTGTTGAAGGTTAAAACAGCACACTTGACGAAAAATTGTTGTGGTTATGATGCGTAGGTAAGAACGGTTCTTGCTAGAAGCCCGTAGCAGCCACATAAAACTTGCAACAACAAAGTAGGGGATGTCTAACTTGTTTTTGCAGGGCATGTTGTGATGTGATATGGTCAAGACATGATGCGATATAAGTTATTGTATGAGATGATCATGTTTTGTAAAAGTTATCGGCAACTGGCAGGAGCCTTATGGTTGTCGCTTTATTGTATCAAATGCAATCACCATGTAATTGATTTACTTTATCACTAAACGATAGCGATAGTCGTAGAAGCAGTAGTTGGCGAGACGACAACGATGCTGTGATGGAGATCAAGGTGTCAAGCCGGTGACTATGGAGATCATGATAGTGCATTGGAGATGGAGATCAAAGGCACAAGATGATGATGGCCATATCATGTCACATATTTTGATTGCATGTGATGTTTATCTTTTATGCATACGGCAGTAGCATTATAAGATGATCCCTCACTAAATTTCAAGGTCTAAGTGTTCTCCCTGAGTATGCACCGTTGTTACAGTTCATCGTGCCGAGACACTACGTGATGATCGGGTGTGATAAGTTCTACGTTCATATACAACGGGTGTAAGACAGTTTTGCACGTGTAGAATACTCAGGTTAAACTTGACGAGCCTAGCATATGCAGATATGGCCTCGGAACACTGAGATCGAAAGGTCGAACGTGAATCATATAATAGATATGATCAACATAGAGATGTTCACCATTGAAGGCTACTCCCTCTCACGTGATGATCAGACATGGTTTAGTTGATTTGGATCACGTAATCATTTAGATGACTCGAGGGATGTCTATCTAAGTGGGAGTTCTTAAGTAATATGATTAATTGAACTTAATTTATCATGAACTTAGTCCTGACACTATAGCAGGATGCTGCTAACGCGAACTACAATCAGAGACCCTTCGAGAAACTGTGTGCGATGCAATAATCGCAAATGGTGCTGTATGAAAACCGTCAGAAATGTATAAAATGTTTGCGATGACGGATGCATCAAATACGGTTCAGGTTTTTGTTAGATGTGCGATGAGGGGCATACGGTTCAGTTCAAACTGTTTGCGATGAGGAGGAACAAAAGAAACGGGCAGCCAGATGAAGGCGTGTGCGATACAGAGCATACGGTTCACTCGGATGAATTGTTTGTGATTAAGCAACACAAAAGAAACGGGCAGCTAGATGAAGGTGTGTGTGATATACAACATACGGTTCACTCGGATGAACTGTTTGTGATTAGGCAACACAAAAGAAATGGTCAGCCAGATCAAGGTGTGTGCGGTATACGCATGCAGTTCACTCGGCCCTTGTCGTCAGTGTGTGACCTCTATGGCAACCGTTCGCTCCCCAGGCGCCTCTTCGTGTACCGTGGCAACCGTCCACCGCCTCTTTGCCTTTCCCTCTCAATTTGGAACTGCTGTCGCACGCTCTTCCCCCCTCCATTTGCCTTCACCCTTCCTTCTGCCATTGTTCGATCATCTTCTCCATGGAGGGAATAGGCCGGAAACGACCCCGTTATTCTTGCCATGATCTGAAAGATGACGTGGTGGAGGAACTCATTAATCGGTGCGACGTCATCACCTCGGCTAGCATGGCAGGTTCGTTCAAGACCATTCTCGACTCAACTAATAACATCATTACAAGGAACCCAAGGGTCCAGGAGCGGTTTGATCTCCCCTATCTTCTTCGCCGTGACCCTGCTGACTGGCGCAGGGACGAGGGAAGCCTCGTCTTGTGCAAGTTGATGCCGCTTGATAATGATACGTATGATGTTAAGATGCCATCGCTTGAGGGCAAGGCTTGGGCAGGCGCAAATGGAGATTGGGTTGTTTATATTGGGTACAACTGCGAGTGGGAACTTGTGAATGTGTGCACTCGTCACCGGGTTCCACTTCCAAAAATCTCATACGACTGCCCAGAGGTTGAGTACACCAGTATTCTACGTGAGTTCAAATACGATCATGGTGACTGTCGTCTACAAAAGATAGCAATTTGTCAAGTTCCCAATCGCTATTGGGATTACTCAAACTATGAAGTTGTTGCTATCTTCGACAAGCTTGTTGCCTTCCTTACTTCCACGCCTCGATGGATATTGCTCAAAAATCAATTTCTGTACATGGATGAGTACTGTGATGCAATTCAATACGAGGGTCTTGTGTTTGCTGCCACCACTCGTGGCACTGTTTTTGCATGGAATCAGCATGCTTTCGGTACATTTGTCTTCCACCGTAATTATAATTGTTTCATCCACATGCATGTGGGTTAGCTAGTTTCCCTTACTAATTAATTAACCTTCTTGTGTTTCCAAGGTCCTGTGAACATTCCACCACCTATACTTTTAAATTCTTATAACCAAGGGGGAGATGACGATGTTGATGATCACGAGCATGAGGACGAGATGGACCCATATACTCAGTGGCGCCTGGCAACTTATTCTGATGGATCACCTCTTCTTGTTTGTATACAGGGCACTGCTGATGTTACTAAGGAAGCAGGTGTTGTCTCGCATGGCCGCACTCTCCGGACCTGTGCCAACATCCGTTGCAAGGTATTCGGGATGTATACTAGTGTACTAGCGCCAACACCTTCTCCTTGGTTCAGTATTGAAAGTCTTGGAGGAAACTCGCTCTTTCTTGGACAAAACTATCCAATGATGGTGGATGGCGATCCAGCTGCTGTTGACACAACGTTACTACCATTTATGAGAAGAAACTGTATCTATACCTCGGACATTGCTATGCTTCCCTACCGCCCCAATATGGCTCCTGACATAGGCCGCTTCAGCCTGGATGATCAGTCCTGCGTTGGTCTCGAGATTGGCAGTAGCTGGCCCTTCCCAGAGAATCACTTCTGGTTCAAAGCAGGCATTTCCAATGCCGACGAGTGGTTGAGCTGAAGTTCATTTCATCGCTTTGTTATTCTTTGTGTGAGAAAAACTTTACTAGAATGTTTTGTTGGAAATGATCTATAATCCAACGTGTATCCTTGTTGTCGTTGTGGGCTGATGACTTGTTGTATGTAATCAATGGTACATTTGCATATGCGTCCATCAACTCATGCCTGCTAGTGGTGTCCATATGAACAGTGCTAGTGATTTTAGTTGCAAAAATTAGATAGTGCTAGTGATTTTTAGCTGCATATTTTGACAAATCGCAGTGTTACAAGGTTGACAAATGGTAATGTTACTAGATAAACAAATGTCAATCTTTCCAGTTTGACAAATGGCAACATACCCAACATGACATATATGCAAATCTTACCCAATTGTTTGTACGTGGTTGCACACGGGTCATGCAAAACAACCGTTTGCGTTGAAAGGATGCAGAAATCCTGCTCGGCACATTTTCCCTTGGCTTCCTAGGGAAGCTGTCAGTTTGCATCCGGGTGTTCTAACTAAAACGTTTGCGATGAGTGTTTTATATTTAAAAACCATTGACGTTTTTTTCAAAAGAAAATCGTTTGATAAGTCTATACATTAAGAGAGAAAATCGCAAGTTCATTCAAACCATATCTTTCATTCAGTCATGCTGCGAATTTATATTCATATGATCGAGAATTCGAGATACGGTATTAAACCCCAGAAAACTATTTCTGGCGGCGGCGGAGGCGGCGTGCCGCGCCGTCGTTGTCATTGTCGTCCTCGGGACACCGTTGTTGAAGTCTTCAAGGTAGCACAAAATGTTCTTCACCTGTAAATCAAACATCATGTCGTCGTGTGATCGACGGGCAGGGCGCGGGAGGATGACAACTGGCACCGCTGAGAGGTAGCGGTCAACGGTAGCATCCCATGCTACTGAGGGGGGGGTGCACACGGGCACGGGCATGGGCACGGCGGGTGCAGCCAAACGCACGGGGGCCGGCGCGACGATGGGTTGAGGGGCGCACGCGGGCACGGGCGCTGGTGCTGGCATGTACATTAGCTCGCGCGGATCCGCGAAGACCTCGCTGACGCCCGCGGCTTCCAGCGATAGTGCTCGCCAACCAGCCCGTTAATGCTACGGGGATGGTCGCTGGCGCGGGCGCGTGGATGGGAGCTGGGACGGGAGCGGGGGCAGCAACCGCCGCGGCCAGCTCGTTCTGGGCCATGTCCATGAGGCCCCATTTCTCCTTATTTTCTATCTCCTCCGGCTCGTAGTCGACTTCACCAAACTTGAAGACTAGTGGCAGATGATCGTTCTGCGCCATGGCGTTGGTGGAGGTCTGCAGGAGGGAGGGGAATGGGAGGCGAACAGTAAGGCCGCCCGTATTAAACAGCGGCTCGGGCGCCATTAATGGAGAGGAAGGCGGGCGACCATGGAAGTCAAAGGGCTCGCTTCCCAGTGAGCCTGCGCAGCATACAGCTCGCACGCTTCCCGGTGAGCCTGCGCATTGGAGGACAGCTTGCATGCCTCTCGGTCAGCCTGCACACCGGACTACGCTCGCACGCCTCCCGTTCAGTCAAGGTCAAGCAGCTTTCCGCACGGCACCTCCTACAGCCATTAAAACCAAGACACGTGGCATCACGTGAATGGTTAAAAGAACACACACAGTTTGAATTCTACAAACATTTGAGATATTAAAGTGGCAGCTATTTTTTCAAAATGCCTTTGTTGGTTGTCATTATTCGAGTGCGCCTTCTCTCAAAATGGACACGAAAAATGCCACAGCATGTCGGGTGCCATTCCATGATAGCATGCCAAGTTTCATGAATCTCAGACGAATTTTGGATTTACTAGAATTTAAAAACCAGGCATCTCAATGTTTTGCCGGCAATCAACGGTCCCTGGTGTTTGAAATTCATTCCCATTTCTTGCATGGGACCTAAGCATGCGCCCAGGGACACAGATTTGATTTTTCAACCAATTTATATGCATTGGAGCATGTGCATGTAGTTCAAATTTGAATTATGCACATAAATGCATTGAGAACTCAGCTAATGCATAAAAATATCCAAATGAACCTTGAAAAATCCCAAAAATTGACACAACACTCCTGTTGTTCTATCTTGACACGAGAAGATTTTTGAAAGCTGTAAGAGGCAATGGATATCGTTTCGTACCCAAAGGTGGGACGTTCCCTACTGAAACCATCATGCTTGTTGTGAGAAGCTCTGGTTTGTGAGAAGCGTATGGATACAGTTTTTTTACCACGGCATGTTGATGCCGCTCCATGATCGCATGCCAAGTTTCATGAATTTCAGACGAGTTTTGGATTTACTAGAATTTAAAAACCAGGCATCTCAACGTTTTGCCGGCAATCAACAGCACCCTGGTGTTTGAATTTCATTCCAATCTCTTGCATGGGACCTAGAAATTCACCCTAGGACACACATGTGATTTTTCGACCAACTTTGGTGCATTGGAGCATGTGCTTGTAGTTCAAATTTGAAATATGCACATAAAATGCCTACAAAACCCAGTAAATGTATAAAAAAGGCCAAACGAACCCTGAAAAATTCCAAGATTAAACACAACACTCCAGTTGTTCTATGTTGACACTAGAAATTTTTTGAAAGCAATAAGAGGCAACGGATATCGTCCCGTCCCCAAAGGTGGTACGTTCCCTATCGAAACCATCATGCTTGTTGTGAGAAGCTGATGCGGAGCATCCCACGATCATCCCCATGCATCCACAACCGTCTCATCAAGAGCCAAGAGGACCCATGACTAGAGCACGAGCTCGAGCTCTCGAGACCGAGGTGACTTCTCTCCTTAGTGAAATATCATATGACCCTCTCGAGACATGGCTACTACCTCAATCTGGAATGTTGTGCATGCTTAGGTACCAAGGAACCAACCTAGGAGAAGCTGCAGCCCAAGATGGACACCAAGAGCAAGAGAAGGAGCTGCAGAGTCCAGA
>CAJFDF010001297.1:19239-31169 GCA_904067115.1 Aegilops sharonensis | reverse complement strand
AACCTATTCAAATATTTCTTTAAAACTTCTACCAAAATTTTGGGATGTCAACAGGAGTATATTAATCAACTTTGTGCAAAAACCTAATGATGTTCTTTGGAAAAACTGAGTGAATCATCCTCTTTTCCATTCTGGTCCAACTTGAGGTTTTGTACAGCAACCACCTTTTTAGTTGCTCCTTGATCCCTGATTCCTTTCCCTGCTGATAGTCCTCCTTGCCAAACCCTTAAGTTCAGGAGAGCGGACCCATTGGATGATACCAAGTGCTTGCATCAATGCCATTTGCTTTCTGTCCAGAATTGAAGTTTTTCAAAACTTGCACTAGCAAGTTTGTGCTTTGGACAAACTAACCTTACCACCCTCTCTTACATCTAAAGAGACCCCACTCTGGAAGTTTTGGCCACTCCAAGAAATGCCTAAGTGCCCTTGGCATTTTGTCAAACACCTTATGGGCATGATCTGTTTTGGCATGAGTTTTGTTTACACTGTAAACTTAATCCCCTGACCAGACCAGCATGTCTAATTGTTTTGCCTTAGACTATAACCCCACCCTGCTAACTTTCTTGTGGTTTGGAGCCCCCTAACATGCCATAGCATTTCGTCGAGCACGTCCCGTGCGTGCTCTGCGTGCGAGCAGAGCACGCGTATTACACGTGCCGCGCCCCAGCCGACGCGCCGCACCCCTGGCTTGCCACCGCCCTGCGGAGCCACGCCACTCACTAACCTTCTCCCCGCATCACGCCAAGCAGCCCCTGGAGCCCTACAGCACCGCCGTCAGAGCCCTTGGCGGCACGTCGGCGTCCGTAGCGCGTCTCGGCCAGGTCGGTGACGCCCAAGTCGCCAGCGCTCGCCACCTGCCCCCTTGAACAGCGCAAGCTCATCCACAAGCTTGTCCTATAGCACACGTCGCCCAAGCTACAGAAAGACGGTCGCCGTCGACCTTATCCACGGCCGCCGCTGAACTGCCTTGACTCGCCTATTTAAGGAAGCCCCGAGCCCGTCCCCGCATGCAGGCAACCTAATGCCACCCCAATGGCGCTTCCCTAGCTCGCTATCGACCCAGGGAGGTCTCCGTCCCCATCTCCGGCAACCGCAGCCGCCGCTCCTGCCTCGGCCATTCCGGTGCCACCAGGGCCTCCCCCACTCCACTCTCTTCACCAGGAACTCCCACTCCCTCTCATGAGTCCATCCCCCTATTCAATCTTGATCGAGACTCTCCACGGGCAGAATTTCACTTTGCCCGACGACCACCGTCCGCCGTGAAGCTCACCGCCGGCAGCTCCGTCCACCCCAGAGACCATATCCACCACCGGAGTGACCGTCTTGATCCCCTGAGCCCGCAGATTGCTTCCGTTTTTTGAACGGTGTCGTCATTCACCGGCGAGCCTCGCCGGAGCTCCGCCTCTGTTTCGGCCGGAGGAGGCGACGCGCGCGTGGACTGGTCAAACCTGACCAGTGGGCCAGGCGGGTCCACTGTCAGTGACCCAATACCGGTCCACGCAGGCATAAGTGGAAGCGTATTTTTAGATTACACCTTCGACGTGGTCAGTTCGAATCGTTTTCTTTTTATTATGTTTTATTTTTTAAAACAAATTTTGACCACAGCTTTGACTGCCTATAACTTCTTAATGACAACTCCAAATGAATTGATTCTTTTTCCTACCTCTCTCAAATTTGGTCTAGTTTATTTTAAGATTTATTTGAAAAAAATCTTCAGACAACTTTTTGTGCTATTTTTAAAGTATGTGTTGTTTGAATATTTTTGAAAATAGGATTTTGGAGGAGATGAGGAAACTTCTAAAAGTTGTGGAGTGCACCCTGCCTTTCCACATATGAAAGGCAAGCATTCTGAACCCCGGCATAATAATTTTTGTGTGTTATTCGACACGTTTATAACACCACCTCTTTTCGAAGAGCTCGTTATTTCATGTGATATGATCTTTTGCATGGATGCATATTAGTGACTTCCATGCTGTTGGAAATGAACACACTTGTGTTGGTAATCATCCTCATATGCATTGCATGCATACCGGGAGGAATCCGGGAAAACCTCTGCCTTGGGTAGGCATGAGTTTGTCACCGGTCTCCGTCGAGGCGGTTATGTCCGGTATGGCATAGTAAGGTATAATGAATGTTGATTATGTTTGTTGATATATATTTGTGATACTTGTCATGCAGGGAATTTATAAACCTCCTGAGTCGACCGTAGATCGAGTCTTGTATCAGTAACCTCATACTTGTTTCTTACTACCACTTGTCCCTACCGCAAGTAGGGTACGGTTCAGTCAGTCGTCAACCCCTTTCCAGCACACACCGTACAGAGAGGCCATGGCGGAAGATATCGGTTGAAGCCGGTAGGCATGCCACCTGGTCCGGGGGCATGGGTGNGAGGAATCCGGGAAAACCTCTGCCTTGGGTAGGCATGAGTTTGTCACCGGTCTCCGTCGAGGCGGTTATGTCCGGTATGGCATAGTAAGGTATAATGAATGTTGATTATGTTTGTTGATATATATTTGTGATACTTGTCATGCAGGGAATTTATAAACCTCCTGAGTCGACCGTAGATCGAGTCTTGTATCAGTAACCTCATACTTGTTTCTTACTACCACTTGTCCCTACCGCAAGTAGGGTACGGTTCAGTCAGTCGTCAACCCCTTTCCAGCACACACCGTACAGAGAGGCCATGGCGGAAGATATCGGTTGAAGCCGGTAGGCATGCCACCTGGTCCGGGGGCATGGGTGTTTCCGGTTGAGACCGAGAGGGGAGGCCACCCCTTAGAGCGCGCGATATAAATTTGATCCCATGCTACGCGAGGTTGTAGCCTCCCCACTTAGAGTTTTGCTTAACAAGTGTCATGGGTGATTCCAGACACCGATAAATTAAGCTCGTGTGTGCAAGTCAGGTGTGTTTTCAATTAAAAGACCATAGACAGAATTAGTCCCGATGGACTAAAGAAATCCGTTACTCGTGGGAAAAGAGTATACCCTCTGCAGAGATTAAGCCTATTCGTATAGCCGTGTCTATGGTTAAGGATTCTTCGGAGGAGACGCGGTTATTATAAACTCGGATACCGACTAGAGACTTGTGAGGACCATGGTTATTATTTCTGTTATGGACTAACCCCATGATCATTATTTCTGTTATGGACTAACCCGTTACATTATTTATCGAGTATCTCTGGGATGGTTCTACCTCCGGGATATTCATTGGGAAAATTTATTTTCCTTTATAAGCCCTTTAGGTGGTGTCGCTCAGACGCCCGACTGTGGCATTGTTTGTTTTTATTTTTCTTTATAATCCCTTTATGTGGTGTCGCTCAGACGACCGGCTGTGGNCATTGGGAAAATTTATTTTCCTTTATAAGCCCTTTAGGTGGTGTTGCTCAGACGCCCGACTGTGGCATTGTTTGTTTTTATTTTTCTTTATAATCCCTTTATGTGGTGTCGCTCAGACGACCGGCTGTGGCATGCTTATTATTTATTTACTTTATAAACCCTTTATGTGGTGTATCTCAGACGCCCGACTGTGGCATGCTTATTATTTATTTACTTTATAAGCCATTTATGTGGTGTCGCTGAGACACCCGACTGTGGCATGCTTATTATTTATTTACTTTATAAGCCCTTTATGTGGTGTCGCTCAGACGCCCGACTGTGGCATTGTTTGTTTTTATTTTCCTTTATAAGCCCTTTATGTGGTGTCGCTCAGACGCCCGACTGAGGCACGCTTGTTATTTACCATCAATTCGAGACGTCGCTTCAGACATCCGAATGGTGCATTTTATTCCTATTCTGTCATTACATATTCATTGTTACATATCAATAACCTGCTTGCATGCATCTAGGATTTTATTTTATGACTGACGTTGTGATCATGGAATATTTTCAGAGCATGATTATCGGTGGTTATGTTATACATGTGTTCTTAATGTTTGCGAGTACATTCAAAGTACTCACTAGCTTGTCCCTGGCTATTGTCTTGGCCAGATTTCTTGCTTGGAGAGGAATGATTGCGGAGTCGGCCCCGGAGCTAAGCAACGACGATAGCAGCCTCGCGAAGATAGGAGTTAACCGGGTCAGCTGTTCCCGTGGGAAATGGAGTCCCATAGACGCTAATAATCCACAAACCGCTTCCGCCATCAACCACTAGAAACCATTTGTTGTACACACATACCAGAATGGTCTTGTACCACATACTTTGTGTTTTGCTCGAAATTTTCTGTATCAAGTTGGTGCCTCATCAGCTAACTGTAATCCTAGGGCTGGTGAGCACGACGGCCATTTTCTGGAAATTAATACCTGGAAAACCGGTCGCCACAGACTTGGTATCAGAGCCAGGCTGACCATTGGCTAATCCTATCTTAGTCAGGTCAATAAACCTAGGTAAACCAACCCACCAGACCATAACCAGACCCCAGCCAAGCTTCTCGTACAAGATAGCCACACAGTGACCCCGACACTTTTGGCAGTCGGTGCCCAACCTATCAACCTAGCCCGTCGATTTCGCGCCAGTGACCAGCACCTAAGATGTCTCTTTCGCAAGCGTGCGAAGGAAGGATCCGTCCCATTTTACTATAAAAAGGGCACGCTAGCCCCAACCCAGCACAACACAGCCACTACCCCAAACCGAGCCACAATGCCTGGTCCCGTCGTGCACAATGAGACCACAACAACCAACCTNAGACCCCAGCCAAGCTTCTCGTACAAGATAGCCACACAGTGACCCCGACACTTTTGGCAGTCGGTGCCCAACCTATCAACCTAGCCCGTCGATTTCGCGCCAGTGACCAGCACCTAAGATGTCTCTTTCGCAAGCGTGCGAAGGAAGGATCCGTCCCATTTTACTATAAAAAGGGCACGCTAGCCCCAACCCAGCACAACACAGCCACTACCCCAAACCGAGCCACAATGCCTGGTCCCGTCGTGCACAATGAGACCACAACAACCAACCTTGGAGGCTTTGTGACCATACTCGCAAACCTCACCCGCCGTGCCTATGCATTAGAAGAGCCACCCGAATATGTTGTGTACCAAGGACCCATGAGTGGTGAGAGCAGTCAATTCTGGGCCACTGTACACATCTACGGTAGGGGTCTAGCACCCAGCGCCCCTACAGGTTCACCGGAAGAACAACTTCCTTTGAGCCACAAGCCATCCAACTAGCTGCTCGAGAGGCTATAGTTCATCTCAGGCACCTGTCGCCCAGAGTTAACTGTCGCTCATTCCACTACTACCCCAGACGTGAAGGGTATGGCAGACCACACCAAGTTGCCAACGGAGATCACGAGACGGATCCTGCATTACTGCACCTAGTGCGCTATGTAGGTGCACTGGAGGAACTGTTCGATCAAATCACCATTGATCTGATCGCAGCTCGTGGAGAGCTGGTTCGTCGAGCCCCGGCGAGAGAAGAGAACGAGCCCAACGCCAACAACCCAGTCGTGCTGTTCGGACACCCGATCGAGACCCTGAGGACGGCCCCAGCCGTCAGCCAAGGTGCTTTGATGACCCCAGAAGTGCTTCGTCGCCTCTTGGGAGCACACTCCAACGGGGTTGTGGTCAACAATCCCCGCGATGGTCATCATCACTACCACGAACCTGCAGCCCCTCAACCCTCTCCAACTAATTCCGACGGTGAGACCCATGGAGAAGCCTCGACATCCACAAGGCACGCCCGCTTGGATGTAAACGAGGTAGACTAAGTCACTCAAGTAGTGTCGAGTCCCAGTGTATCCTTGCTTTGTAATCGTGTGACCTTGTAAATAGACGCAGCCTGTCATCGTGCCTCTGTTTTATATAGTAGCCTTGCATGAATATGTCAGCATGCGATGTAAATTTCTATCCCAGGCACAGCTACCAAAACAACCCCGACGTTTCCCATAGTGATACGTCACGTTAGTGAGATATGTGTATATGTGGCTTGACCCCGACCCTTGGAGCTGACCCGGCTAATTCATTACCTTTCACCACGGTAAAATGACCCAACTCCAGTGCTATATAAAGGCCACCGTGTGACCTTGCCAAGCATCCCTCGCCTTGTGCACCCTCCTCACAACCATTTCTTGCCATGCCGAGCCCTAGTATTTATCTGAGAACCCCAGATGCAACCCCGGGTAGTTTTGCCAAAATATTGTGGGATTCTACCTGCAGTACCATGGGCGCTACCCAGCCACCCCAGTATGAGCTGTTCAAATCAAGGATCACCCCTTCCACCTCGAGATACTGGGCAGCAGTGCACATCCCTCTTGTAAACCCAAACCAAGACCCAACGGAGGTCTCCTTCGTGGGGAAATCTATGCCGACCCCACATATGGCCGTAGAAGTTGCGGCGTACGAAGCGCTTGCTCGCCTTCGATTCGCGGTACCCTATGCCAGCGAACGAGGGAATTATTACTTTCCGAGCCGTGCAACACCCGGATGAGTAACATCTTTTCCAGGTGGACGAATTGAGAGAGACCCAGTCGTGGCCAACCTCGTCCAGTACGTCATCGCTCAAGAGCGTTTAACCCAACGCGTGATGGGTTATCTCCAGAGTATCGCGATTTAAATCCTCAGATCACCATCGGCAGATCACTGAGGCCCGACCAGGAGGGGCACATTCATCGTCTGGTCAATCCACTTTCCCCGATAGAAGAAGAGTGTATTCCAGTACCAGAGACGTTTTCTCAGGACCTCGTCCAGTTCCCGTTTTCAGTTTAGACGTCGCCGTTGTATTTATTGTTGTGACTTTTATTTATGTGTTGTAACTTATGCCTGGTACCCCGAGTTTGCGCGGCGAGCAAATTATTTAGTTTCTATTAATGTGAGTAGTTCTGTTGCAGTTTGACTCTAATGTATTACTGTGTTCTCTCGCGAGAAATCCTGGAGTGGGATTCCTTTTCCCTGATTGCTGCATCATACATCTCCTCACGACATGGATTATTTTTTTCCCGCAGCACCACGGCAGCAGACTCGCAACCAAACTACTCGCACACACACACACACACACACACACACACACACACACACACACACACTGCTTGCAAATTTTTTGCAGTAGTGTTACATCTAACTGAGCACCTCTCGACAACAGTCAGCGCCCGACACACCCCACCTACTCCTCGTGATCGCCACCACCGCAGAGAGCCAACACCCGAGCAGCAGCATCGTGACGATCATCGAGGATCATCGCGCACATGAGCACGGAGAGCCCCAGCACCGCTGCCAGCCCTCCGCACAATAGGATCACGTACCAGTCCGGCACCGCCGCCGCCATTAGAGCCTCGCCTCGAGCTTCGGTAAACGGAAACAGAGGAGAAGGAAGGAGGAGGAGAAGTGAGGCCAGGTGTGAGGAAAAGAGAAGAACACCTTGGCCGTTTTATAGCTCGAGCTCGGTGTACGGTGGGTGAGGTCCACCAGCGCCGCTCGTCGCCCGATCGCCGGTGTTCGGAGGTGAATCCTTGAGCAGTGCCGACAGCACACTAGCTCGCGAAGTGAGTGCACGCTCCACCGGCAGCTAGCACGCCGCACATTACCGCAGTACGGCCTAGATGCCCTACGCGCTAGGCGTAGCCGGTGGAGAAAGCGCGGGAAAGCACGCGGGAGAGAGGAAGAAGAAAGAGCCGGAGGAAGAAGAAGAGGCTGACAGTGGGCCCGGGTCCACCTGTCAGCCAGAGAGAGCACTGTGCTCTTGGGTGCGACCAGCGTATTTTGAGATTTAGAATTTATTCTAAATCTATATCCAGCGTAGAAATCTCTCGTTTTTGCTCCTAACCGTGGATTTTTCCATGCAGCGCCAGTGTCCCCACACTGTATTTTTTGCACCACTTATTGCCCTCTCACTGTAGCCGCTTTTGTTTTGGTGCAAATCTTGCTATAGAGATAACTCTTAGCAAATCTCGAGGACGATATTTTCCTTAAGGGGGGTAGTGTTGTGACACCCCAAAAAATTTAACCTTGTTTTGTTAATTAAAATCTTGCCTGGAAATTTAACTTTCCTTTTTCTTGGTTTTTCTTGATTTTAGAACCATTCTTTTCTTGGTTATCTTGGAGTTGTTCCCTAAGATGAAAACCTTTCACTTATGATATTGGACCTGTTTACCCTCTCAAGAAAATCTTTTCTTTATCAGAAGAATTAATTATATAATATTCTTCCTGGTCCTTATTTTCTTGAAAAATGGTTTCCCATAGTTTTATGGTCCCATTTGTACTACAACCCTTTTATAAATTCATTCAAAAATCCCACCAAAATTTGGAGATGTCATATGGAGTATTTGAACCACTTTTGTGCAAAAATATCTTCTGCCCATTGGATATTTTGAGCTCTACACCATATTTTCAAATCTGGTCCAGAGAGCATTTTTACACTACAACCTATTCAAGTATTTCTTTAAAACTTCTACCAAAATTTTGGGATGTCAACAGGAGTATATTAATCAACTTTGTGCAAAAACCTAATGATGTTCTTTGGAAAAACTGAGTGAATCATCCTCTTTTCCATTCTGGTCCAACTTGAGGTTTTGTACAGCAACCACCTTTTTAGTTGCTCCTTGATCCCTGGTTCCTTTCCCTGCTGATAGTCCTCCTTGCCAAACCCTTAAGTCCAGGAGAGTGGACCCATTGGATGATACCAAGTGCTTGCATCAATGCCATTTGCTTTCTGTCCAGAATTGAAGTTTTTCAAAACTTGCACTAGCAAGTTTGTGCTTTGGACAAACTAACCTTACCACCCTCTCTTACATCTAAAGAGACCCCACTCTGGAAGTTTTGGCCACTCCAAGAAATGCCTAAGTGCCCTTGGCATTTTTTCAAACACCTTATGGGCATGATCTGTTTTGGCATGAGTTTTGTTTACACTGTAAACTTAATCCCCTCACCAGACCAGCATGTCTAATTGTTTTGCCTTAGACTATAACCCCACCCTGCTAACTTTCTTGTGGTTTGGAGCCCCCTAACATGCCATAGCATTTCGTCGAGCACGTCCCGTGCGTGCTCTGGGCGCGAGCAGAGCACGCGTATTGCACGTGCCGCGCCCGAGCCGACGCGTCGCACCCCTGGCTTGCCACCGCCCTGCGGAGCCACGCCACTCACTAACCTTCTCCCCGCATCACGCCAAGCAGCCCCTGGAGCCCCACAACACCGCCGTCAGAGCCCTTGGCGGCACGCCGGCGTCCGCAGCGCGTCTCGGCCAGGTCGGTGCCGCCCAAGTCGCCAGCGCTCGCCACCTGCCCCCTTAAACAGCGCAAGCTCATCCACAAGCTTGTCCTATAGCACACGCCGCCGCCACGTCGCCCAAGCTACAGAAAGACGGTCGTCGGCGACCGTATCCGCGGCCGCCGCTGAACCGCCTTGACTCGCCTATTTAAGGAAGCCCCGAGCCAGTCCCCGCACGCAGGCAACCTCATGCCACCCCAATGGCGCTTCCCTAGCTCGCTATCGACCCGGGGAGGTCTCCGTCCCCGTCTCCAGCAACCGCAGCCGCCGCTCCTGCCTCGGCCATTCCGGCGCCACCAGGGCCTCCCCCACTCCACTCTCTTCACCAAGAACTCCCCCTCCCTCTCATGAGTCCATCCCCCTATTCAATCTTGATCGGGACTCGCCGCGGGCAGAATTTCACTTTGCCCGACGACCACCGTCCGCCGCGAAGCTCACCGGCGGCAGCTCTGTCCACCCCAGAGACCATATCCACCACCGGAGTGACCGTCTTGATCCCCTGAGCCCGCAGATGGCCTCTGTTTTCCGAACGGTGCCGTCATTCACCGGCGAGCCTCGCCGGAGCTCCGCCTCTGTTTCGGCCGGAGGAGGCGACGCGCGCGTGGACTGGTCAAACCTGACCAGTGGGCCAGGCGGGTCCATTGTCAGTGACCCAGTACCGGTCCACGCAGGCATAAGTGGAAGCGTGTTTTTAGATTACGCTTTCGACGTGGTCAGTTCGAATCGTTTTCTTTTTATTCTGTTTTATTTTTTAAAACAGATTTTGACCACAGCTTTGACTGCCTATAACTTTTTAATGACAACTCCAAATGAATTGATTCCTTTTCCTACCTCTCTCAATTTGGTCTAGTTTATTTTAAGATTTATTTGAAAAAATCTTCAGACAACTTTTTGTGCTATTTTTAAAGTATGTGTTGTTTGAATATTTTTGAAAATAGGCTTTTGGAGGAGATGAGGAAACTTCTAAAAGTTGTGGAGTGCACCCTGCCTTTCCACATATTAAAGGCAAGCATTCTGAACCCCGGCATAATAATTTTGGTGTGTTATTGGACACGTTTATAACACCACCTCTTTTCGAAGATCTCGTTATTTCATGTGATATGATCTTTTGCATGGATGCATATTAGTGACTTCCATGCTGTTGGAAATGAACACACTTGTGTTGGTAATCATCCTCATATGCCTTGCATGCATACCGAGAGGAATCCGGGAAAACCTCTGCCTTGGGTAGGCATGAGTTTGTCGCCGGTCTCCGTCGAGGCGGTTATGTCCGGTATGGCATAGTAAGGTATAATGAATGTTGATTCTGTTTGTTGATATATATTTGTGATACTTGTCATGCAGGGAATTTATACACCTCCTGAGTCGACCGCAGATCGAGTCTTGTACCAGTAACCCCATACTTGTTTCTTACTACCACTTGTCCCTACCACAAGTAGGGTACGGTTCATTCAGTCGTCAACCCCTTTCCAGCACACACCGTACAGAGAGGTCATGCTGGAAGATATCGGTTGAAGCCGGTAGGCATGCCACCTGGTCCGGGGGCATGGGTGTTTCCGGTTGAGACCGAGAGGGGAGGCCACCCCTTAGAGCGCGCGATATAAATTTGATCCCATGCTACGCGAGGTTGTAGTCTCCCCACTTAGAGTTTTGCTTAACAAGTGTCATGGGTGATTCCAGACATCGGTAAGTTAAGCCGGTGTGTGCAAGTCAGGTGTGTTTTCAACTAAAAGAACGTAGACGGAATTAGTCCCGATGGACTAAAGGAATCCGTTACTCGTGGGAAAAGAGTATACCCTCTGCAGAGATTAAGCCTATTCGTATAGCCGTGTCTATGGTTAAGGATTACAGTCTGGGATGGGAAAGGATTGGTCCTAGGGTCGGTCTTCGGAGGAAACGCGGTTATTATAAACTCGGATACGGACTAGTGACTTGTGAGGACCATAGTTATTATTTCTGTTATGGACTAACCCCATGATCATTATTTCTATTATGGACTAACCCGTTACATTATTTATCGAGTATCTCTGGGATGTTTCTACCTCCCGGATATTCATTGGGAATATTTATTTTCCTTTATAAGCCCTTTAGGTGGTGTCGCTTAGACGGCTGAGTGTGGCATTGTTTGTTTTTATTTTTCTTTATAAGCCCTTTATGTGGTGTCGCTTAGACGCCTGACTGTGGCATGCTTATTATTTATTTACTTTATAAACCCTTTATGTTGTGTCGATCAGACGCCCGACTGTGGCATGCTTATTATTTATTTACATTATAAGCCCTTTATGTGGTGTCGCTGAGACACCCGACTGTGGCATACTTATTATTTATTTACTTTATGAGCCCTTTATGTGGTGTAGCTCAGACGCCCGACTGTGGCATTGTTTGTTTTTATTTTCCTTTATAAGCCCTTTATGTGGTCTCGCTCAGACGCCCGACTGAGGCACGCTTGTTATTTACCATTAATTCGAGACATCGCTTCAGACATCCGAATGGTGCATTTTATTCCTATTCTGTCATTACATATTCATTGTTACATATCAATAACCTGCTTGCATGCATCTAGGATTTTATTTTATGACTGACGTTGTGATCATGGAATATTTTCAGAGCATGATTATCGGTGGTTATGTTATACCTGTGTTCTTAATGTTTGCGAGTACATTCAAAGTACTCACTGGCTTGTCCCTGGCTATTGTCTTGGCCAGATTTCTTGCTTGGAGAGGAATGATTGCGGAGTC
>CAJFDF010001296.1:6204-16547 GCA_904067115.1 Aegilops sharonensis | reverse complement strand
CCTATATAAGTAGATCCATCTAGTAGCTTTTTCCTTGGGATTTGTTTAGTTAAAAGTTAGCCATTGCAACTTCGTGTACTTCGTTTGTGTCCAACGACCAGACCAAGACCGCTTACGGATCCCCACCTTTATCAATACTTCATATATACTCGCAATATTCAGATTGCTTTATCATATTCTTGCTTGTTCTTCGATTGCTTGCAGGAATAGACCTTCGTGGTCAGGTTGATTGTGCTCCGGCGTAGTCAATAACCTCTCGGAGTTGGTTTAGCGATTGCTAAGGCGCAACGTCGTGCACGTTTGTAGTCGGATCGTCAAAGTCGTCTCCACCAAATCGATAGTTATCATCTCATCGAAAGATCGGGACACCCTCGCCTCTATCAACACCATGCAAGCGAATAATTTCACGAAAGAACAAATCAGCAACATTAACAGCATCATCGCTTTTATGACATGGTATAAAATGTGCCATTTTCGAGAATCTATCCACGACAACAAATATGCTATCCCTCCCCTTCTTTGTTCTAGGTAAACCTAAAACAAAGTCCATAGATATATCCTCCCAAGGAACACTAGGTACAGGCAAAGGCATATATAAACCATGAGGATTGAGTCATGACTTAGCTTTTTGACATGTAGTGCAGCGAGCAATAAAACGCTCAACATCCCGTCTCATCTTTGGCCAATATAAATGTGTAGCAAGTACGTCCTCCGTCTTCTTCACGCCAAAGTGTCCCATTAATCCTCATGCGCTTCCTGCAACAACAGAAGACAAATAGAGCTAGCAGGAATGCATAGCTTGTTAGCACAGAACACAAAACCATCATTAATAATGAACTTGTTCCATGTTCTTTGATGCGGAGCATACCACGTTCATCCCCATGTACACTCCGACTACTCTCCAAGCCCCAAGGATACATAAGATGAGACCTCGACTATTCGCCATTGGACACAAGGTGAACCTGTTCCCATTAGTCCTCCTCCATGCGCCTCCTGCAACAACAAAAGACGAACGGAGCTAGCTGGAATGCATAGCTTGTTAGCACGGAACACAAATCCATCATTAACGACGAACTTGTTCCATGTTCTTCCTTCTTTACAATTCTGCAATACATCTCTAAAATCAGCATCATGCACATATTGATCTTTGATGGTCTCCAAACCAAATATTTTAAAGTCAAGTTGTGAAAGCATAGTATAGCGACGAGACAATGCATCAGCAATAACATTTTCTTTACCCTTCTTGTGTTTAATGACATAAGGGAAAGTCTCAATGAATTCAACCATTTAGCATGTCTACGATTCAGTTTAGCTTGACTTTTAATATGTTTCAAAGATTCATGATCAGAATGTATAACAAATTCTTTGGGCCATAAATAATGTTGCCATGTTTCTAAAGTCCGAAGAAGAGCATATAATTCTTTATCATAAGTAGAATAATTCAGACTAGGCCCACTCAATTTTTCAGAAAAGTATGCAACAGGTTTGCCATCTTGTAATAACACACCTCCTAATCCAATTCCACTAGCATCACATTCAAGCTCAAAAGTCTTATTAAAATCAGGAAGTTGGAGTAAAGGAGCATGTGTCAACTTATCTTTCAATGCCGTGA
The DNA here is from genome assembly GCA_904067115.1 of Aegilops sharonensis. Lineage (NCBI taxonomy): Eukaryota > Viridiplantae > Streptophyta > Magnoliopsida > Poales > Poaceae > Aegilops > Aegilops sharonensis. The sequence goes on along the minus strand of CAJFDF010001296.1, from coordinate 14,935 downwards.
AGGCGTCTTCCTATGCGGTACCCCAAACAAAAGGCACATCCTTCTTTGTAAGCTCGTTGAGAGGTGCAGCAATGGTGCTGAAATCTCTCACAAAACGCCTATAGAATCCAGCGAGGCCAAGAAAACTCCTCACTTGTGTGACCGTTTTGGGCTGCGGCCAACTCTCAATAGCTTCAATCTTGCCTTTGTCAACTTCAATTCCCTGTGGAGTGACAACATAGCCAAGAAAAGATACTCGGTCGGTGCAAAAGGTGCACTTCCCAAGGTTACCAAACAAACGTGCATCACGTAGAGCAATAAAAACAGCACATAAATGTTCCAAATGTTCTTCCAAAGATCTGCTATAAATCAATATGTCATCAAAGTAAAGTACCACAAATCGTCCAATGAAAGCACGTAAAACTTCGTTCATTAATCTCATGAAAGTACTAGGTGCATTAGTTAACCCAAAAGGCATGACTAACCTCTCATATAATCCAAACTTAGTTTTAAATGCTGTTTTCCATTCATCTCCCAATTTCATACGAATTTGATGGTATCCACTACGCAAATCAACTTTGGAGAATATTGTAGAGCCACTCAATTCATCAAGCATATCATCTAGCCTAGGAATAGGATGACGATAACGAATAGTAATATTATTAATGCCTCTACAATCAACACACATACGTGATGTACAATCCTTTTTCGGCACTAGAATAATAGGAACAGCACAAGGACTAAGGGATTCGCGTATATAACCTTTGTCGAGCAGCTCCTGTACTTGACGCATAATCTTCTTCGTCGCCTCTGGATTGGTACGGTATGGTGCACGGTTGGGTAATCATGCACCAGGAATTAAGTCAATCTGATGCTCAATCCCTCGAATGGGAGGTAATCCCGGTGGCACGTCTTGTGGAAAGACGTCAGCGAACTCCTGCAAAATGTTAGTGACAGCAGGAGGCAAAGAGGAAGGCACGTCCTCGAATGAATGTAGCGACCTGACCCAAAATCGGTCAAATCTCTGTGTCTGTACCATCCCAAGATCATGCTGGTACTCACAGTACATCGATGAAATAATCAAAGTTCAATCACACCTGAATTTATTACACGGTTCTCATATAGAGTCTTTATTACAATAGAATAAATTCGGCCAAAGGCCAACTCATGAGAAATAAACTACTAATGCTACAGAAGCGTAGAAGTATAGCGAGTCCATCTGACTCCAAAGGGCAATCGCCAAGCGCGGAGCGTAGCCTCACTCCTAATCGGAAAAAATCTCTGCAACATAAGACGTTGCAGCCGTGTAGGTCAGCTTTTTGAATAAGCTGGCAAGTCATGAAGAGAATAACAATAATAAAATTTCTAATACTATATGCATTCTGGCTGTGGGGCTCTAAGTTTCATCATTTTGCGAAAAGCCAATTTTCTCCTACTGCAGTGGTCTTGCTTGCAAAAACTACATAATTGTTGGTAGTTATTGAGATGGTTCCGCCAACCAATGTCTCATTCCCAAATTATTGTCATAAACCCCTCAAATTAATTTATGAATTTAGTGTTTAGATTTCCGAATACTTCCAAGTTCCAGAGGCTCAAATTGTCCATAACCGGGGACACGGCTAATCGATTAGATCTTTAACTCTGCAGAGGTTTGCGCACTTTACCCGCAAGAATCATTCCCTCNGGCCAGCGTCACTACTAGGGTTGACCCAGCCAGAGCCCATAATGGCTTGCGGCTGCATAGGTAAGCTTCCGGTCAATGGGGCATCCATCCGTCTCTTCGTGGCTGGGTGAAGCTTTCCGCAAGATGTCATGGCACTTCTCCATGCATCCCGGCCAACCACTGGGTTCTCCAGGGTGCCCGTCAACCGTCCTCCACCCAGTAGTGAATTTCGAAGTCCATCTTGATCATTGTAGTTCATGGGGTTGTCATCATCATTGACTCTCACATCTTTCTTATGAATTTCACTCAACCAAAACCCGTCTACGAGCATAGCAAAGTAAACTACTTCGTCCCGGGGGTCATGGTAACAAGGGGATTGGTTCATCCTACCACATGATACTACTCAAGATTAATAACTTCAAAATTTCAACTACTGCATGCATGGTGGGGGTGGTATAATTTCTAATGCATAAAATCATAGGTATTGAAAATAACATGATCAAGACTTGCCTTGCTGATGATCCTCGTAAGCTAAAGACTCGTGGTAGCAAGCTTCGCACTCCGGAAACTCTACCGAGACAAACAATAATCACAATAAGCATATAGCATAGGATCACATAATACAATAGCATAGTAACATGACACACCAAAACAAACAAGTCAAAACCCAAAGGAAAACTCAAAGAAAACCAACTCAAAGTTTTCCTACTTCAAACAACAACTAGAAATAGTTTTATATAACAAAATTTTCTTATCATAACCTAATCATGGATTTATGTTAACTTAACAGAAAATAATGCATTAAGCAACTAGGAGCAAAAAGAATCAATTTAAAATCTATTATGAAACTCCTATTAGGCCTAATTCAATTTCTATTAAGAAAAATAAAATAAAAGTTTTATTTATTATAAATAAAAGTTCATCCTATAAAGTGACAGAAACTATCCTAGAATAATCAATCACATGTGAAAAATAAATTGATTTACTAATTAAAATAATAGGAAAACAATAGCTAGTTAATTAATTAGGGTTAACNTGACAGAAACTATCCTAGAATAATCAATCACATGTTAAAAATAAATTTATTTACTAATTAAAATAATAGGAAAACAATAGCTAGTTAATTAATTAGGGTTAACAAGATTCTTCTTAAAACTATTTTTTTATTAATCCTAAAATACCCAAATTAATTCCTATGGTTAGGTAATGTCAAAATAAAGTTGGGACAAAAAGAATCATTTAAAAATAATTTTCCTAGCTCATTTTATGACAGATTTACTATTCTGGCTAAAACTAAAATAAAGCAAATTAAAATAATTTTAACATAGCTAACAATATTTTCTACAGAAACTATAGAAAATTTGCAAACCAACAAAAAAAGAATCACTCAAAAATATTAAACAGAATAAAAGATATGAATTTTTCAAATCAGGAACTATTCTGTTAAAACAGAAAACGAAAATAAAAGAAAAAAAATGGCCTAATGGGCCTAACCTACGCACTGAGCGTAATATAAACTAAACGGGCCCTAGGGTTAAACGAGTCGGGCCGGGCTAAATAAAATAAACCCTAATTTCAATTAAACCGGAACTAAACCGGAACGAACCGGTTTTATCTAAAAGAACTTACCCCTTCGGGGGTGTTCTAATCCTAACCGTACAAAACGCATCGGACGGGGGAGAAGAGCTCCGGTGGCTCACCGGAGTTGGACGGCGGCGGCGGCTCGGTGGCGAGTGCGTCGACGGCTTCGGTCGTCGGGGAGGGCGGTGGAGTGGTCCGGCGGGTGCGGGGCGACGAGGGGGGGTGTTTGGTGGAGTGGACGAGGCTCGGGGAGGTCTAGGGCGACGGCGACGATGAAAGTGGCGGCGGCGGTGGCTCGGGTCTCCGGCGAGCTCGTGAGGGGAGAGGAGAGGTTCCGGCGAGGGGCGAGGGGGTGGAATGGGGTGCGGGGGCTCTGTATTTATAGGGGTCCTCGGCTTGGACGAGGGGAAAAGGCGGGCGAGGAGATCGCGGCGGATCCCGGATCTCACGGGATCCCGGCGAGCGGCAGCGGGGTCGTTGCGTGGGCGGGGGGTTGAAGGAGGGGTGGGGTCCGCCTGGCAGAGAGAGAGGGGGGGCGCGATGCGGTCGGGCGACCGAGCCGGAGTGGTTTCGGGCGCGGGGGTGGCCTGGCCGGCTCGCTGGCTCGCTGGGCTGGCTTGCTGGGCCGCCTGGTGGGCCGGTGCGGGCGCTGGCTGGGCTAGTGGCCTGGCTGGCGCCTGGGGTCATCGACTATCCGCTACAACATATCCTCTTGGAACTATCTCCAGTCGGAGATCTCTGAGGTCATCGACTAACTCCTGGGGTAATCCTCCCGCTGTAAGAGTGTTCACATAACTCTTACGGCTCAAAGCATCCGCTACAACATTAGCTTTACCTGGGTGGTAATGCAATCTCATGTCATAGTCCTTGATTAACTCTAGCCATCTCCTCTGCCTGAGGTTCAACTCTTTCTGCGTGAAAATATACTTCAAACTCTTGTGATCTGTGTAGACATCACAACGGTTTCTGATGAGGAAATGTCTCCAGGTCTTGAGTGCATGCACTACGGCTGCTAACTCCAAGTCATGTGTGGCATAATTCATCTCGTGAGGTCGTAGCTGTCTGGAGGCATAGGCTACAACTTTTCCTTCCTGCATGAGTACTCCTCCGAGTCCTTGACGAGAAGCGTCACAATAAACCTGGTATTCCTTGTGTATGTCCGGCAAAATCAGTACTGGGGCTGTGACCAACCGTTTCTTCAATTCCTGAAAACTGGCTTCACAATCCTCGGTCCAAACATACTTGGCTTCCTTCTTCAACAACTCAGTCATGGGCTTGGCAATCTTCGAGAAGTTCTCAATAAACCTCCGATAATATCCTGCGAGTCCGAGAAAACTGCGGATCTCCTTGACTGAGGTGGGTGACTGCCAATCGATGACTGATTCAACCTTGGCGGGGTCAACTGCTATTCCTTCTCCTGAAATAACATGTCCGAGGAATCCGACTTCCTTCAGCCAAAATTCACATTTGCTGAACTTGGCATACAACTGATGTTCTCGAAGTTTCTCTAGAACTAGACGCAAATGTTCCTTATGCTCTTCCTCGCTCTTGGAGAAAATCAATATATCATCGATGAACACCACAACAAACTTGTCCAGATATTCCATAAACACCTTGTTCATCAAATTCATGAAGTATGCAGGAGCATTAGTCAATCCAAATGACATGACGGTATACTCATATAAACCATACCTGGTAGTGAATGCTGTTTTGGGTATATCCTTTTCACGGATCTTCAACTGATGATACCCTGATCGAAGATCGATCTTGGAGAATACCTTGGCTCCTACTAGCTGATCAAACAGATCGTTAATCATCGGCAGAGGGTACTTGTTCTTGATGGTTACTTCGTTCAACGCACGATAATCCACAACCATCCTCAAGCTTCCATCCTTCTTTTCTACCAAAAGAACTGGAGCTCCCCAAAGTGATGAGCTTGGCCGAATATATCCTTTCTCCAATAACTCATTAATTTGATCCTTGATCTCTTTCAACTCATTCGGGGGCATCCGATAGGGTCTCTTGGATATTGGGGTTGTGCCGGGCAATAACTCAATCAAAAATTCAATGTCCCTGTCCGATGGCATTCCTGGTAATTCCTCCGGAAACACATCGGGAAAATCTTGCACTACTGGCACTTCTTCCTGAACAACTCCCGTGAGGGAATGCACCTGATTCTTCAGCTGGCTACGTCTGGATACATACTTGATCCTCTTCTGCTCCGGGGTGGTGAGCAGAATAGACTTGCGGGCACAGTCTATGTTCCCTTCAAACTTCGTCAACCAATCCATGCCTAGGATTACATCCAAGGTCTGGGTTTCCAACACTATGAGGTCTGCGGGAAATTTATGGTTCCCGATGTTGAGGGTTGCATGACAGCCTAAGCCTGCCATCATTTCTCCTCCTGCGGAACTGACGCGAAGGGGGTTTCTAAGGGTTTTAGTGGGCAACCCATACTTTTCCACAACTACCCTTGATATGAATGAATGCGTTGCACCAGAATCAAAAGAGTACCAAAACTGAACGTGAATTCAATAAAAACTTACCAACCACAGTGTCTGCCTGATCATAGACGTCCTCCACGTCAATGTGGTTCACCTGAGCACGAGGGAACGGGTTGGGCTTCTTCGCTGAGCTTCCATTGCCGTTTCCATTCCTCTGCTTGGCCTCCGGGCAGTCGGTGGCATAGTGCCCTGTTTTCTGGCACTTGAAGCAGGTGATGTGGCTCAGATCCTTCGGAGCCGGGGCAGGACGATGCTGATTACCATTACCGTTTCCATTGCCATTGCCATTGCCAGACCTGTTGTCCTGGTTGCGATTGTTCCCATTGCCTCCATGGTTATGTCCTCCATGGTGGTGATGGATATGCCCTCCTGAGTATGGGGCATAACGGGGCTTCTGCTGAGCTCCGGAGTTGTGCTTCCCCTGGTTGTACTTCCGCTTGCGGCTTTCAATCTGCTGCTGCTTGCCTTCAAGTACGATGGCCTTGTCTACCAGCTGCTGGTAGTTGGCGAAAGTAGCCACCATAAGCTGCATACCCAGCTCGTCATTGAGTCCCTCGAGAAACTTCTCCTGCTTTGCGGCATCTGTGGCCACATCATCAGGGACATAGCGGGCTAGCTTGCTGAATTCATCCACGTACTGTGCCACAGTATGGTTCCCCTGGCGTAAGTTGCGGAACTCACGCTTCTTCAGACTCATGGCTCCAGCTGAAACATGAGCGATGCGGAAGGCCTGCTGGAACTGATCCCATGTGATGGTGCCGATGGGATAAGTGGCGGTGTAGTTCTCCCACCAAGAAGCTGCAGGTCCATCAAGTTGATGTGCGGCAAAGCGCACCTTCTCTGCATCAGTGCTCCCAACAGTGATTAACTCTCTTCCGATCTTGCGGAGCCAATCATCGGCCACAATCGGCTCAGTGCTGCTAGAGAACACCGGCGGATTTAGCCTCAGGAATCGAGTCAAGTTGTCAACAGGGGGTGGTGGTGGCGGTGGATTGTTGTTGTTGTTGTTCTGATTCTGAATGAGCATCTGCATGATGGCATTCTGCTGTTGAAGCAGCTGAGTGAGCTCCGGCGGGAAGTTGAGACCGGGGTCACGTCTCGGAGGCATCTGGTGTTTTGGAGTGGATGAGAAAATTAGAATAGAACAATGGTCTAATGAGAGTTAACACTACCCATATGAATGCACAATCATAAACACACCAATCATTTATTCATTCCACTCAAACATGGTTCAATCTCGATTACAAAGCTCATGACTAATCGAAAATAACGACCTAACTGATCGATGAAAAAGTAAAATAACATGGTGGTCGACTAAAAGTCTTCATCAATAATCCTTGCGTCCTCTGGTGCGATGTCCTCTTTTGTGGCGCCTCCTCTTGCGGCTTCCTCCAGTGGAACTCCCTTCATAATGCTGATCACTGCTCAAGAGGGGTCCGTCATCTCCACTCGGAAAAAGGTCCTCTCCCAAGTCCATCTTTTCCTCTATCGCGGCAAGCTTCATCTTCAGGTCGTCGACTGTCTCCATGAAGTCCGCGACTTCTTCCTCATGGTTAAGGAAGTCTGCGTGTGCCTTCTCCTCTAGTTCCAGTTCACGGAACAATAGCCTCCTGTGTGCCTTCGAGTTACGGCGAGTCTGAATCTCCCGTTTCCTGAGGAGACACTCCAAGTCCTGGACATAAGAGAGAATGGAGTTGTCCTCTACGGTACGGATGATATCTCCATTCCTTGCTCTGTGAGAAACCATGGCGAGGTCTGAGGGATCGAGCTCGGCCCTGTACTCCTCTCGGAGATGTCCAAGGGCACGATAGATCGCCATGTCCCTTCTGATGATCCAGTTGAAGTCGGTGAACTCAAAGTCAATAGGCTCCGTGTGTCCTCCGAAGGTTCTCCCGGGAATATGCACCTCAATCCTGTAGCGGGTATCCGTCGGAAGTGCATTGGTTGGCTTCCCGGTGATCGAGGGCAGAGCAATCTTCAGCTTCTTCACCATCTGGACCAGCTTCCTGCCGAAGGGCATCGTCTCATCGGGCTGGCAAAACTCCGGTAGCAAAACTGGGGTGAACTCGACGGCCATCTAAAATGTTGAAAATCGGAGAGGAGTTAGAAATGAACAGGGGAGAATTACGGAATGATAAGGATATAAAGTAGATAGTCTCTTCCTCGGCTTTCCGATCCTAGGGGTTACGATCCTACGGTCAGCGTGTGCTCTGATACCATCTCTGTAGCGACCTGACCCAAAATCGGTCAAATCTCTGTGTCTGTACCATCCCAAGATCATGCTGGTACTCACAGTACATCGATGAAATAATCAAAGTTCAATCACACCTGAATTTATTACACGGTTCTCATATAGAGTCTTTATTACAATAGAATAAATTCGGCCAAAGGCCAACTCATGAGAAATAAACTACTAATGCTGCGGAAGCGTAGAAGTATAGCGAGTCCATCCGACTCCAAAGGGCAATTGCCAAGCGCGGAGCGTAGCCTCACTCCTGATCGGAATAAATCTCTGCAACATAAGACGTTGCAGCCGTGTAGGTCAGCTTTTTGAATAAGCTGGCAAGTCATGAAGAGAATAACAATAATAAAATTTCTAATACTATATGCATTCTGGCTGTGGGGCTCTAAGTTTCATCATTTTGCGAAAAGCCAATTTTCTCCTACTACAGTGGTCTTGCTTGCAAAAACTACATAATTGTTGGTAGTTATTGAGATGGTTCCGCCAACCAATGTCTCATTCCCAAATTATTAAGTCATAAACCCCTCAAATTAATTTATGAATTTAGTGTTGAGATTTCCGAATACTTCCAAGTTCCAGAGGCTCAAATTGTCCGTAACCGGGGACACGGCTAATCGATTAGATCTTTAACTCTGCAGAGGTTTGCGCACTTTACCCGCAAGAATCATTCCCTCCTTTTAAGTCTTCGCACTTCATGGTGTTTGAAGACGGGACGAATGAAACAGGGTCTTCCAAAGAGTTCTTCTGGCTACTGCCGGTACC
>CAJFDF010001295.1:17820-29034 GCA_904067115.1 Aegilops sharonensis | reverse complement strand
GGGTTTACACATTACACAATAGATGATTTCCTTTTTCTTTTTGTTTCCTCAGAGACATACACATTACAAATTACATGTTTCTTTCTTCTTTTTCTTGGAGAGGCCTACACATTACGTTGCACGTTCTTTTTCCTTCTTGACGGGGGCATATATAGTACTCGTATTTATAATTTTAGTCTTAGATATACATTCATATTTAGACAAATCTAAGACAAGTTATTTGGGATGGAGGTTGTATATTATGTTAATACAATTGTTAAAAGAGCTCTTATGTTAAATACAAAGTAGCCTTGAGATAATGTCTCAACTCTGGGGATAAACAAAATACATATTAATACTCTTCATTTTCTTCAGGAGCGGACATGCCCAGAAAATTGTCCTTGTGACAAGCCAAAGAATTGGAGATGCCACAGTATCTCGTTGACCCGTCTTGAAGAAGTTCACATCAAGAACTTCAATGGAGAAGAGCATGAACATGATTTCCTAAAACTAATATTCAGATCCTCTCCAATGCTTAACAGAGTCACACTGAAACTGGTATATAGATTTGGAGGTTGCACGCAGAAAATATACAACACTTTCTGGGCGTATCCTGATGTGAAGGGCTATGTTTATTTCTGGTCCGGTCAACTGGTCCCGCAACCATCTGATTAGCTAGCATGCTCCATGATGCAACAAGATTGTTTGAGTGAGGACGATACGGGACTGTATACACCTAAAAAGATGCATCACAAACTAGCAGTGTACACGATGTCATGATATTGCAAGAAACATATATTGTTCACTGTCGCGATCGTTTAAAGAGTGTGTGACAGGATGTCCTGGTAGCCACCTATAACCGGCATGTTCAGATTCTTGCTTAGCTCATGGACATGCTCTCCTCACTGAAACCATGCCCTTGACAGACATTGCTCACCGTAGGTGCCAGACTTTTGCCACACTCTTTTAACATTACCCAACAATAATTGTTCTCTCCATTTTCCATTATTTAAGCTTTTCAGCGACACATGTGTGAAGGTAAAGCTACTACGCAAATTTGAGATTGAGATCCAGGGTGCATGGCGCACCCAATGGCTCCGAAAGATGATTTATGTAAGAAATTGTGGAGGAAGAAGTGGAAATTTCTCTTCTGCTGAGTGGATTAATAATATATGAACTAAAGCTGGAAATACATATTGTATATTGTATCCTATTATAGTATAGTTAAAAGATATTCATTAAATATAAGTAACGTAATACAATGGAAAACATTTTTCATGTTGTAGTATTTTTGTGATGAGGTGGAATGTGTGCATGCTGAGGTAATTAGGATAGTGGGGGTCAACCAATAATGGAAAACCTTTTCAATGCATGTTGTGGTGGGTCTTTGATGAGGTGACATGTGTGATGAGGTGGCATGTGTTCAAATCAAGAGAGGGATAACAAGGATCAAGTACTTGGGTTTATATGATCAATCATTTTCCTCATTCAATTAATTTTAATGATGGGGCTGGGACACGTGGCAGCCTTGTGAAAAAATGGACAAAAATGAAGGAACGTGGAGATCTATTTACAAAGGAAATAGTTATATTTATTATGGAATTTTTTGGTAAATTTACCAAATTCAATGGTTACTCATGATTTGTTTTCCATTTCCAAGATTTCTGGAATCTTTAATATTTTTTCCTGACATGTGTTTCGTTTTGATCTCATTTAAACTTTTTTGTCTCCTTTTTTAATTTTCTTTTGCTAAGTGGCACACTTTTTTCCCGGTATGGAGCAAGCAACCAAAATTTAAACGGGTTTTTGACATATGTGGGGCATACAATGTTCTGTATTAAAATTGAGGGACCAAACTTTGTCTATAGTATAATTGAGAGGTAAGGTTTATACTTTTCCAAGTTGCGCGAGTGTATGATCTATTTTTTACATTATTACTTTCTTTTGCTTTGACCTTGTAGCATCTTTAGTTTAGAAGTCGGAGGAGTGTTTCCTCTTTCTCGAAACAAATGTGTAAATTTAGTTTTTTAAAGTAAATCCATATTAAGAATGGTCAAATATGTGTATATTGCACAGTGAAAAATCAAAATCTATATCTTTTGGGGGAAAACGAAATCCAAATTTTTATGACGAAAATAATGGCTCGGGCGGAACCCTAGCACCCGGCGCCGCCACTCCTCAACCCCCTCTCTCCTCCTTGCTGCCGTCGGCGCATGCCACCGAGCAAAGCCCGCTGGTGGCCGGCGACAGTGGGATCTGTCCTCTGGTACGCGGGCATGGTGGGGGAGGCTTGGCCATCTCGATGTGTACTGCTCCCTGGTGGCGTGGCTCCGATATATGGATGGGCGGCTAATGGCCCCTAGCTGCCTGGCGTTGACCTCCATGTCTGATGCAGCAGCTGGATGTGCAAGGGCCCTGGAGATGCGCTCAAGTTTTTGAATGCGCTGCAACCCCTTTTCATGGAGAGCGATGTGCCTAACTTGGGTCTTGCGCAGATCATTAGCTATCGTTGTGATTGGAATAACGAGCTGATTATGTAGTTTTACTCTATAATTCACATCAGCGTTGACAAGAACTCTATCACTCTCATGGAAGATGGCATGAGTATCACTATGTGACGTATAATGATGGTAAGGTCACCATGTTTGAAGGAGGTGAGTAGGAAAACACATTGCACCAGCTGTTCATGTCGTTGAAGGCTTCCATCAAGGCTTCCCTTTGTTTAACGGGTACATTTCCACTCATCGGCAGGATCTCCTTGCCTTCTGTCCAGTTTAGCTTTCTTGTAAGCTGATCCCTGATTAGGTCCAGTGGTTCAAGGTACTGACTGAACACGAGAACTCTTTCATTCAATGGTGCACAAAGATGAATCATCTCGAAAACAAACCATGGCTTTACTCCTTCGCTCGGGTCAAGCCGTACACTCTTCATCTTGTCCACCACAACAGATGCTTCTTTGTCTGACGGTTTTGTGCTTTGGACGAGGAACGTGCATACAGATGCAAGACGAGATGAGGATTGTACCGCTAGACCCGAGCGAAGAAGTAAAGACATGGTTTGTTTTCGAGATGATCCATCTTTGTGCACCATCGAAAGCAAGAGTTATCGTGTTCAGTTAGTACCTTGAACCACTGGACCTAATCAGGGATCAACTATCAGGGATTCCATTCCATAACAACTTCCTAGAGCTGTATAACATCTTGTGCCTCGTTGAACTCAAATTGACGAAAGATTTTGCTTGCAAAGTACGCAGCAAGACAGGATTTGCTTCAGCCGGCCAATCAAGAGCAGCACCAGATCAAGGCAAAGAATTCTGGAGTTCATTAAGTATAAGCAACATCACGGATGAACAAATCACTGAAATCCGTGAAAGGCTGGGCCATTATGTGCACGTCCATCATGGTGGCATTCTTCACAAGTCTCTTCCATGATTAAGAGAAGCTGTTGTGATTCTGAACCCTCTTCCTCGTCAGAAGAAAGTCATCGCAATGATGGACACAAGTACAGGGAAGGGTTCTCTTGATGCAGAATACAATATATCTCTTGCATTTGTACACCCGTTCCTCGTCAAAAGCAGAAAACCGTCAGACAGAGAAGCATCTGTTGAAGAAATGGACCTAATTACAAGAAAGCTAAACTAGACAGAAGGCAAGGAGATCCTGCTGATGAGTGGAAATGTACCTGTTAAACAAAGGGAAGCCTTGATGGAAGCCTTCAACGACATGAACAGCTGGTTAATTGTGTGCAATGTGTTTTCCTACTCACCTTCTTCAAACATGGTGACCTTACCATCATTATACGTCACATAGTGATACTCGTGCCATCTGCCATCAGAGTGATAGAGTTCTTGTCAATGCTGATGTGAACTATAGAGTAAAACTGCATAATCAGCTCGTTATTCCAATCACAACGATAACTAATGATCTGCGCAAGACCTAGTTAGGCACATCGCTCTCGATGAAAAGGGGTTGCAGCGCATTCAAAAACTTGAGTGCATCTCCACAATTAATGGAGGACACCAAGTCCGAAAATGAGGCTTGAATGGATTCTTTCTCAAGATCAAGTTTTATGACAATGTTGTCCCTAACTAGGAATTGTGGTGACATGACCCACACCTGGGGCTCCAACACAAAGCTCACCTTTTTGGAAGAACCGGAACCCCCCCCCCCCCCACCCCCGGCTCGCACCACCCACCGACCGCTTCAAGCAGCCATTTTTGAAGGAAATATGCCTTGAGGTGTGGATTTTCTTGGGCATCTAGTTCCCACAGAAGGAAACTAAACCTCCGGCTAACTAACGACAGTTTGCTAGCTCTGAAACACATGTCTTCAAGAACCATGTCAAGCAAAGAATCAGCAAACCAGCTGGCAATGCTCCTATCGCTTTCTCTTCCTGCACCTGTTGTGATTAAACCAAAGCCATGCTGGACAATCACAAAAATAATACAAAGTGCGTTGCCGGCAGAATTGACTTGTGAAGGGGACAGATTCCTAGTTACGGACAAGAAAGAATCCGTCCAGGCCTCATTTTCGTACTTGGTGTGAGTTCTCGTGTTCAGTCAATACCTTGAACCACTGGACCTAATCAGGGATCAACAATCAGGGACTCCATTCCATAACAACTTCCTGAAGCTATATAACATCCTGTGCCTCATTGAACTGAAATTGACGAAAGATTTTTCTTGCAAAGTACCCAGCAAGACAGGATTTGCTTCCGCGGGCCAATCAAGAGCAGCACTAGATCAAGGCAAAGAATTTTGGAGTTCATTAAGGATAAGCAACATCACGGATGAACAAATCACTGAAATCCGGGAAAGGCTGGGCCATTATGTGCACGTCCATCATGGTGACATTCTTCACAAGTCTCTTCCATGATTAAGAGAATCTGTTGTGATTCTGAACCCTCTTCCTCATCAGAAGAAAGTCATCCCAATGATGGAGACAAGTGCCGGGAAGGGTTCTCTTGATGTAGAATACAAGATATCTCTTGCATTTGTACACCCGTTCCTCGTCAAAAGCAGAAAACCATCAAACAGAGAAGCATCTGTTGAACAAACAACTTCCTAGAGCTGTATAACATCTTGGGCCTCGTTGAACTGAAATTGACGAAAGATTTATCTTGCAAAGTACCGAGCAAGACAGGATTTTCTTCAACCGGCCAATCAAGAGAAGCTCCAGATCAAGGCAAAGAATTCTGGAGTTCATTAAGGATAAGCAACATCACAGATGAACAAATCACTGAAATTTGGGAAAGGTTGGGCCATTATGTGCACGTCCATCATGGTGGCATTCTTCACAAGTCTCTTCCATGATTAAGAGTATCTGTTGTGATTCTGAACCCTCTTCATCGTCAGAAGAAAGTCATCGCAATGATGCAGACAAGTGCAGGGAAGGGTTCTCTTGATGCATAATACAAGATATATCTTGCATTTGTACACCTGTTCCTCGTCAAAAGCAGAAAACCGTCAGACAAAGAAGCATCTATTGAACAACTGGACCTAATTACAAGAAAGCTAAACTGGACAGAATGCAAGGAGATCCTGCTGATGAGTGGAAATGTACCTGTTAAACAAAGGGAAGCCTTGATGGAAGCCTTCAACGACATGAACACCTGGTTAATTGTGTGCAATGTGTTTTCCTACTCACCTCCTTCAAACATGGTGACCTTACCATCAGCCTTCAACGACATGAACAGTTGGTTAATTGTGTGCAATGTGTTTTCCTACTCACCTCCTTCAAACATGGTGAAAATGTTATCCCTAAGTAGGAATTGTGGTGACATGACCCACACCTGGGGCTCCAACACAAAGCTCACCTTTTTGGAAGAACCGGACCCCCCCCCCCCGCTCGTACCACCGCTTCAAGCATCCATTTCTGAAGGAAATATGCCCTGAGGTGTGGATTTGCTTGGGCATCTAGTTCCCACAGAAGGAAACTAAACCTCCGGCTAACTAACGACAGTTTGCTAGCTCTGAAACAATGTCTTCAAGAACCGTGTCAAGCAAAGAATCAGCAAACCAGCTGGCAATGCTCCTATTGCTTTCTCTTCCTACACCTGCTGTGATTAAACCAAAGCCAAGCTGGACAATCACAAAAATAATACAAAGTGCGTTGCCGGCAGAATTGACTTGTGAAGGGGACAAATTCCTAGTTAGGGACAACAAAGAATCCATCCAGGCCTCATTTTCGGACTTGGTGTCCTCCATTAATTGTGTTAAGGGCCCTGGAGATGCGCTCAAGTTTTTGAATGCGCTGCAACCCCTTTTCATGGAGAGCGATGTGCCTAACTTGGGTCTTGCGCAGATCATTAGCTGTCGTTGTGATTGGAATAACAAGCTGATTATGCAGTTTTACTCTATAATTCACATCAGCGTCGACAAGAACTCTATCACTCTCATAGCAGATGGCACGAGTATCACTATGTGATGTACAATGATGGTAAGGTCACCATGTTTGAAGGAGGTGAGTAGGAAAACACATTGCACCAGCTGTTCATGTCGTTGAAGGCTTCCATCAAGGCTTCCCTTTGTTTAACATGTACATTTCCACTCATCCGTAGGATCTCCTTGCCTTCTGTCCAGTTAGCTTTCTTGTAAGCTGATCCCTGATTAGGTCCAATGGTTCAAGGTACTGACTGAACACGAGTACTCTTGCTTTGGATTAGTTATTGTCATTGATTGAACCACATTGGTTGCTTGGTCCCAAGGTAGTTCTACCTATTTAGATACTACGACATAGCTGAAGAGACATAGCTGAAGAGACCTACCTACTTGTCGGCGTCGGTGTCGCCGGGATCCTCCTCCTCCTCCTCATCGTCGTTGGTGTTATGATCAAGACAAGGCCAGCGAGGAGGTGGGAAACCACGGTTTCCCGCCTCTTGGCCGGTAGTGGAAGCGTGGGAGGGAGGCGCGGGTGACAACCGGCGCCACCATCTCATCCACTGGCATGTTTGCCAAGGAGGAGGAGTAGCCCGATGACATACTTATGTACTACATACCTGCAGTCGCCTCCGCTCACACATGACAACAAAACCTGCTTCTAAGCTATTCGCATTATAGGAATCTTGCCAAGGGTGAAGACAAAGATGGAGAAATGCTGAGGAAATTGCTTCTTGAGAAGCCCAGCTTAATGGTCCTCGACGAGGGGCACACACCAAGGAACAAGAAAAGTCTAATCTGGAAAGTACTCGCACAAGTCCCCACCGAAAAGCGGATTATTCTATCAGGGACTCATTCTAGAACAACTTCCTAGAGCTGTATAACATCTTGTGCCTCGCTGAACCGAAATTGACGAAAGATTTTGCTTGCAAAGAACCCAGCAACAGGATTTGCTTCAACCAACCAATCAAGAGCAACACCAGATCAAAGCAAAGAATTCTGGAGTTCATTAAGGATAAGCAACATCACGGATGAACAAAACACTGAAATTCGGGAAAGGCTGGGCCATTGGTCCTCGACAAGGGGCACACACCAAGGAATGAGAAAAGTCTAATCTGGAAAGTACTCGCAGAAGTCCCCGCCGAAAAGCAGATTATTCTATCAGGGACTCCATTTCAGAACAACTTCCTAGAGCTGTATAACATCTCGTAGCTCGTTGAACCGAATTTGATGAAAGATTTTGCTTACAAAAAACCCAGCAAGACAGGATTTGCTTCAACCAGCCAATCAAGAGCAACACCAAATCAAGGGAAAGAATTTTGGAGTTCATTAAGGATAAGCAACATCACAGATGATGTCGTAGTATCTAAATAGGTAGAACGACCTTGGGACCAAGCAAGCAATGTGGTTCAATCAATGACAATGACTAATCCAAATAAACTTATATAGTTCACTACTAGGCAGATAATATCAAATATATAGTCGTACAGAAAGAAAGGAGCGGTAGGGAAAGAAATGAGTTTGATACACCCTAAACCCTAAACCGTAAACCATAGGGAAGACGTTCATCGTCGATTGAGCGACAAACTATGGTAAAACCAATTAGTACCCTGCAACACATAGCACGAGCTTAGGAACAGCTACACCGGTCTTTCCCGGATTTCCGGGATTTGTTCATNGTCGCCTCCTCTCACACATGACAACAAAACCTGCTTCTAAGCTATTCGCTTTATAGGAATCTTTCCAAGGGTGAAGACAAAGATGGAAAAATGCTGAGGAAATTGCTTCTTGAGAAGCCCAGCTTATTGGTCCTCGACGAGGGGCACACACCAAGGAACAAGAAAAGTATAATCTGGAAAGTACTCGCACAAGTCCCCACCGAAAAGCGGATTATTCTATCAGGGACTCCATTCTAGAACAACTTCCTAGAGCTGTATAACATCTTGTGCCTCGTTGAACAAAAATTGACGAAACATTTTGCTTGCAAAGAACCCAGCAACAGGATTTGCTTCAACCAACCAATCAAGAGCAGCACCAGATCAAGGCAAAGAATTTTGGAGTTCATTAAGGATAAGCAACATCACGGATGAACAAAACACTGAAATCCGGGAATCGCTGGGCCATTGGTCCTCGACAAGGGGCACACACCAAGGAATGAGAAAAGTCTAATCTGGAAAGTACTCGCAGAAGTCCCCGCCGAAAAGCAGATTATTCTATCAGGGACTCCATTTCAGAACAACTTCCTAGAGCTGTATAACATCTCGTAGCTCGTTGAACCGATTTTGATGAAAGATTTTGCTTACAGAAAACCCAGCAAGACAGGATTTGCTTCAACCAGCCAATCAAGAGCAACACCAAATCAAGGGAAAGAATTTTGGAGTTCATTAAGGATAAGCAACATCACAGATGATGTCGTAGTATCTAAATAGGTAGAACGACCTTGGGACCAAGCAAGCAATGTGGTTCAATCAATGACAATAACTAATCCAAATAAACTTATATAGTTCACTACTAGGCAGATAATATCAAATATATAGTCGTACAGAAAGAAAGGAGCGGTAGGGAAAGAAATGAGTTTGATACACCCTAAACCCTAAACTGTAAACCATAGGGAAGACGTTCATCGTCGATTGAGCGACAAACTATGGTAAAACCAATTAGTACCCTGCAACACATAGCACGAGCTTAGGAACAGCTACACCGGTCTTTCCCGGATTTCCGGGATTTGTTCATCCGTGATGTTGCTTATCCTTAATGAACTCCAGAATTCTTTTGCTTGATCTGGTGCTGCTCTTGATTGGCTGGTTGAAGCAAATCCTGTCTTGCTGGGTTCTTTGCAAGCAAAATCTTTCGTCAATTTCGGTTCAACGAGGCACAAGATGTTATACAGCTCTAGGAAGTTGTTCTCGAATGGAGCCCCTGATAGAATAATCCGCTTTTCGACGGGGACTTCTACGAGTACCTTCCAGATTAGACTTTTCTTGTTCCTTGGTGTGTGATCCTCGACGAGGACTAATGGCCCAGCCTTTCTCGGATTTCAGTGTTTTGTTCATCCGTGATGTTGCTTATCCTTAATGGACTCCAGAATTCTTTACCTTGATCTCGTGCTGTTCTTGTTTGGCTGGTTGAAGCAAACCCTATCGCTGGGATCTTTGCAAGCAAAATCTTTCGTCAATTTTGGTTCAACGAGGCACAAGATCTTATACAGCTCTAGGAAATTGCTCTGGAATGAAGTCCCTGATAGAATAATCCGCTTTACTGCGGGGACTTCTGCGAGTACTTTCTAGATTAGACTTTTCTTGTTCCTTGGTGTGTGCCCCTCGTCGAGGACCAATAAGATGGGCTTCTCAAGAAGCAATTTCCTCTGCATTTCTCCATCCTTATCTTCACCCTTGGCAAGATTCCTGTAAAGCGAATAGGAATAGATATGAGACCTACACAAGCAGACATGTGCAAAATCAGGACATAAACATGAGGTAGATGTGGCAATATGTCTTTCCCGTTGTTAGTGGGCAACGTCTCCAGCTTTATGCCTTCAGGCAACGAACAATCAAATACAAGAGGGAACCCTGTGTAATAGCGCTGGAAGGAGATATTCTCCACCATCTGCGTCGAGATGGAAATGCTGAGATCCATGTTGGATCGTAGACCAAGCTTCAGTTGCTTAAGCACCGGAGTCACTATATCGATTCTCGAGCATTCCATGTATGCCTGGACATGTAGCTCCTGCAACGATGTTGAGTGGATTGTTATGTTGCGTGTAGACTTACCAGCGATCACCTTGAGCACACGCAGGCGGGGGCAGCAGGTTGTTGGGGAACGTAGTAATTTCAAAAAAATTCCTAGGCACACGCAAGATCATGGTGATGATATAGCAACGCAAGGGGAGAGTATATGTCCACGTACCCTCGTAGACCGTAAGCGGAAGCGTTATCACAACGCGGTTGATGTAGTCGTACGTCTTCACGATCCGACCGATCCAAGCACCGAACGTACGGAGCCTCCGAGTTTAGCACACGTTCAGCTCGATGACGATCTCCGGCCTCCGATCCAGCCGAGCTCCGGAGATGAGTTCCGTCAGCACGACGGCGTGGTGACGATGATGATGTTCTACCGGCGCAGGGCTTCGCCTAAACTCCGCGACGATATGACCGAGGTGGAATATGGTGGAAGGGGGCACCGCACACGGCTAAGGAACGATCACGAAGATCAACTTGTGTGTCTATGGGGTGCCCCCTGCCCCCGTATATAAAGGAGGGAGGGGGGAGGCCGGCTGGCCCCTTTGGGCGCGCCAAGGGAGGAGGAATCCTCCTCCTAGTAGGAGTAGGATTCCTCCTTTCCTACTCCTACTAGGAGGGGGAAGGAAGGGGGAGAGGGGGGGAAGGAAAGGGGGGCGCCGCCCCCCCCCTCCTAGTCCAATTCGGACCAGAGGGAGAGGGGGCGCGCGGCCCACCCTGGCCGCCACTCTCTCTTCCCACCTAGGCCCATGTGGCCCATTAACTCTCCCGGGGGGTTCCGGTAACCCTCCCGGCACTCCAGTTTTCTCCGAAATCACCCGGAACCTTTCCGGTGTCCGAATATAGTCGTCCAATATATCAATCTTTATGTCTCGACCATTTTGAGACTGCTCGTCATGCCCGTGATCACATCCGGGACTCCGAACAAACTTCGGTACATCAAAACTTATAAACTCATAATAAAACAGTCATCGAAACGTTAAGCGTGCGGACCCTACGGGTTCGAGAACTATGTAGACATGACCTAAAACCATTCTCGGTCAATAACCAATAGCGTGACCTGGATGCCCATATTGGTTCCTACATATTCTACGAAGATCTTTATCGGTCAAACCGCATAAC
>CAJFDF010001294.1:13244-40332 GCA_904067115.1 Aegilops sharonensis | reverse complement strand
ACAACAGGTAGCTACCTAGCTTAGGTAATGGCGTCTAAAGGTGAGAGCCAGACGGAGCGCTGCACCAGGCTCGCAGCCGAGCACTACAGCGAAAATCATGTATTCTGCACTAGTTACTCCATCTCCTTCTTCTTCTTCTTTGCTCCCATCTTATCTATGTACTGATGATCAATCTTGGCTTAATGATTACGTTATATATATAGGATGTTGATCTCACGGATCTGGACCCAGTGGACAGCCACGCTTTCTCCTGCCGGTGGGTGGACGCCAGCGACAACCGGCTCTGCTTCCATGTCAACTTCATGGCCGATGCGGGGCCCCACGGGACACATCTCTTCTTCGCCGAGGTCCTCGGCGACGGCCCCCCGAAGTCGGTGCAGCATTGTGTCATGCTAGGAGTGCCATCCAGTACGTAATCCTAGTTCCTTTCTCTCTTTGCGCGCCCATACATATTGCGTATGCATATATATTGACACACTTGGTTATTTGCAATTTTGCATGCAGCTTGGTCAACAAACAATTGCACGTTTTGCTCCGGTATCTCGCACCCCAAAGCAAGCGGCACCTTTGACTTTGGCCGCAAGTGAATGAAGCACCCACCACCTTGCACTCCGAATTTCGACTATCCCATGCATGCACTCCAGAATAAATTTCTACTAGTACTCATTAGTATTACCTTGCCGGCTTAATAAGTAGAATAAAAATAAATTTAGGGTAGAAAGAGTAGTAGGCCTGCCGGCTTAATAAGTAGAATAAAAATAAATTTAGGGTAGAAAGAGTAGGCCTGCCGGCTTGTAGTCAAATAAAATAAATTTAGGGTAGAAAGAGTAGGCTGGCTGGCTTAATAAAACAAAATATATTTAGTGTAGAAAGAGTATCCTTCCTGGCTAAATAAACTAAAACAAAAATAAGACTAGACTTGATGGTTGTCTTATAGTAATAAAGTAGTAAATAATATGCTAGCTGCCTTGATAAAAAATAAGAGCAGAGCCTCACTTATTTTATGTAAATAAATAAGAACTTGTGTCAAATAAGTAAAATGTGAAGTCCTGCACTCTCTCTCTGTCTCTCTCTGTCTCTCTCTCACTCTCTCTCGTAGTTGAAATGCAGTGGCGATGGGCGAATTATAAATAAGATTTTTCTCGTGTCGAACACACGTAGGAAGTTCCATCTCCCGGTTTCAATTAAAAAGACACATCCAACCCGTGTGTCACGTGATACCAAGGATTTATTGCTCATCCTCTTCAAGTTAACATAGTGCTCTCAAGAAAATGTATTGACACCAATCAATTTACTACCTCTCTCTCAGTTTACAGGGCGTGCGCGTACCCCTAGGTCGTCAATTTGACCAACCTAATACAAGTAATATATTACAAAAAATATACCAACATAAACGTCGGAGTTTCTACTTTTAAAAGGTATAATTTTTGTGTTATATAGTTTATATTAGAGTGATAAAATTGGCAACCTAGGTATACGTGCAGGACTTGTAACTGAAACGGAGGTAGTATAAAAAAAATTGACAACATCAATATTTTTTTAGATTCTTCCAGCAACTCAGTATACTGACACAAATGTTGAGCACTAATGACTTCTCACAAATATTATCCAAGCAAAACTCATGGATGGGTTGTACTACCATGTTAATCCTGTCAAGTAAGATGGTTTCTATGTTAATCTTTATTATTCGATGTAGCATCTCACTTGCAACCATGAAAAGTATGAATTCTATGACCTCCATACTAGCATTGTTTTTATCGTAAGAGTTATAGGTTTCTATTATGGATCAAACCCATACTTACATTGATAGTTCATGTGTTCACCAGATCCACAATTCCCTCAAGACAATGGATATGAGACATGTAAGATGGACAAGTACTCATTCACCCAATATATTCGTTCAATTGTCTTTGCATCATAGTCAGACTTGATTGGTGTACTCGTGGCTATTCCTTCATCCTTGGTAGCATTTGTTATTCCTAAAAAGGCATATCCACATCAAATATTTTTGGTAATTGTTTTGTTAGGGGGTTAGAGATAGAATATTAAAAATGGACTAAACTAAGTGTGACTTCAAAGGAAACATCTAAGGGCTAAGAGCCCTGGCAACAGTGCCAGAAAAGTACCTCGACGACCGCTAGTGCATGGATAACGATGGTACCTTTCACATAAGCATTAACTAGGTATTTGTTAAACTGTATGAGTTAAGGTTAGTCATTCCCTCATACCCAAGTAGAGTTGTCATGCTATCGAGTCGCATTCGCATCCAAACTAGAGTTTAAAAATTAGTAAACTTGTGATATCTTCTATTGGTGCAGCAAAGGGTTAGATAAACTAAGCTGGGAAAACATAAATGTAAAGGAAGATATAAAGGCTAACCAAATTATAACATGAAAGCAAAGTGGGAGAAGCCAAGACTAGGCACACCACACTACCATGTGCACATTCCCCTCACACCACTACCATAACCCTAACATTCTTTCCTTGTTACTTGTTGCAACCATGAAATGCAAATAAGTACAAAATTATGTTGTGCTCCATCTCTCTCTCTCTCTCTCTCTCTCTCTCTCTCTCTCTCTCTCTCTAATGTGAAAATTATAAAACAAATGCCATAAAAGGCAATCCACAAGACATTGTAATCATGTACTCCAATTTTTTAAATATTTCTTTCCCATCTAATTTCTCAAAAATACTTCTAGTTTTGCGATTTGGTATGCACTTAGAAGTGCAAACTATTGGTTTTTGTTTGGAGGTCAAATATGACCATTCGTGATTGTTAAACATATGTTTCCACATAAGGATTTTAAGAAAAAGTTAATAACACCAATCAATTTAAAAGATTGATTCCATTGATATTTTTAGCTTCACCCCGCAACTCAGCATTGACATGAAAATATTGTTGTAGTGCTTTGCAGATATCCAACAAGTGCACGGGGTCGCAATAGTCGCATTGGGAAGTATTGCAACTCTAATTTGTATTTATCGCTGTCGGGGAGAAAGAAAAATAATAAGTCTTTAGTAGCTAATGTATTATTCTGAATCACACATGAAACAAATATTTATTTAAGAGAAATTATTAGTGCCATCATAGTGACATGATTTTGAGTGTTGTTGGTTGCAGAAAAGTAAATAAGACTACTTATTACCTGACAACTACAAATAACATGTATTGAAGGAGATCATCAACATTATAAACATAGGCATGAGAATGGAAATTGGGGAGTTACATGGATGCATGGCATCAGTCATACATATGGGATATAAGAAATTATGTAATCCTAGATCATGTTCTCTTTACTTTTATACGCATGTACTCCACATGTAGTTGAACATGCTTATTTATGGGAAATTGCATAACATATGTTGCCCAATCCTCCCATGTTACATGAGTCCAATGGAAACTAATATACAACTAAGCTTTCCTTTTGGCGGATAGTCAAAAAACATGTTAACACTTTATGAATAAATGTACCAATCCTCAAATTTCAACCCTCCCCACTGATATCCTGGTATGTCACCCACGTGGTCGCTAGTTGGGACTACAAGAGTTGCGTGCGACTTGCTGGCACAATCCAAACAAATAAATATCATGAAACACACATATGGTTCAAATCTCAACTCACAGTATTTAGAACCTAGTAATATGCATTATGCATAACAAAGTCATAGCAACAAAAGATCAAGAACAATAATCATAATAGGGATCAATACCCTGAAATCTTAGAATATTACATGATTGGCATCATCCAATTTCCATCCACCCCATGTGCGGGCATCAGATTGCACATACATGCATTGGGGAAAACATGATGAAGATGACGGAGAATGGTCTAGTGAAGTCAATGATGATGAAATGCCCTCTCTGAAGGTGGGATTAACCTCCGAAGAACCCTATAAGACAATAATCAATGAAGGCAGTAGCTCTCTAAACTAGGAAAAATACACAAGAAATCTTAGTGAACTTTGAGNCACACATGAAACAAATATTTATTTAAGAGAAATTATTAGTGCCATCATAGTGACATGATTTTGAGTGTTGTTGGTTGCAGAAAAGTAAATAAGACTACTTATTACCTGACAACTACAAATAACATGTATTGAAGGAGATCATCAACATTATAAACATAGGCATGAGAATGGAAATTGGGGAGTTACATGGATGCATGGCATCAGTCATACATATGGGATATAAGAAATTATGTAATCCTAGATCATGTTCTCTTTACTTTTATACGCATGTACTCCACATGTAGTTGAACATGCTTATTTATGGGAAATTGCATAACATATGTTGCCCAATCCTCCCATGTTACATGAGTCCAATGGAAACTAATATACAACTAAGCTTTCCTTTTGGCGGATAGTCAAAAAACATGTTAACACTTTATGAATAAATGTACCAATCCTCAAATTTCAACCCTCCCCACTGATATCCTGGTATGTCACCCACGTGGTCGCTAGTTGGGACTACAAGAGTTGCGTGCGACTTGCTGGCACAATCCAAACAAATAAATATCATGAAACACACATATGGTTCAAATCTCAACTCACAGTATTTAGAACCTAGTAATATGCATTATGCATAACAAAGTCATAGCAACAAAAGATCAAGAACAATAATCATAATAGGGATCAATACCCTGAAATCTTAGAATATTACATGATTGGCATCATCCAATTTCCATCCACCCCATGTGCGGGCATCAGATTGCACATACATGCATTGGGGAAAACATGATGAAGATGACGGAGAATGGTCTAGTGAAGTCAATGATGATGAAATGCCCTCTCTGAAGGTGGGATTAACCTCCGAAGAACCCTATAAGACAATAATCAATGAAGGCAGTAGCTCTCTAAACTAGGAAAAATACACAAGAAATCTTAGTGAACTTTGAGGTCCTAGAAAATTTATAGTCGAAATGGGGGAGTTGGGTGTATGTGGGCTTCGCATGATTGGCTATGCGCTCTAGACCAATGCTAGCCCCCAAGAGGTGTGCACCTCGGTTGGGCCCTCCTTGCTAGTGGTGCTCCTCTGGATGAGAACTCCTCATACTTTTTTAACCTTATTTTTTGGCGAAGTACCCGCACACATGAAAACTACACCAATATAAAATTTGATTAAAAATCTTCAAATAAAATTAGACGAGTAAGTATAAGCAAAATGATTGGAAAAGTAGATAAGTTTTGGCATATCACTTACTCGTCGTCAGAATTTCAAGTTGTTGATCTCATTGGTTTTGCTCGCCTAGTATCCTAGAACCCTAACCATCTTCACCACACGAGTAGCCATCATGCCGCTTTGCATTCTTTTATGTCTTCCGCATGAGCAATTGAGACGGACTTGGTTGCACGAATAGGCGTACACGAATGCACATATAAGTCTAGCTAAAGCTTAAGGATAGAAATCATTCTCAAGACACTCCCAAGGTGTCTAGTTCTCCAATTCCAGCCTTACATGAACTTGATAACAATCTGATTCATAATTTTTGGCACTTCATCTCTAAATGAAAAGCTAGCTTGAGGTGTGTAATGAAGCTAGTTATGACTAATAGCAGTGAGTTACGTTGCACTACACTATTACATAGGATCCCTACATATATGTTGGTAGGGAAAAATACTTTCTACCACAGAAAGTCGATCGGAAAAGAAAGGACATTTTCGACCAACATTGTTTGGCATCAAATGTCTAGTTGGCAAAGGTCTTTCAAACAGACTTTTTTTGCCAATGGCATGTTGGCGACACCAAAATAAATAGACTTTATAGGATGGAAGCTTGCAACATAGTGGTCTACAAATAGCGAAATACAGATGGAAACTAAAGCAATGAGTATCTTACAGATCATATCTCAATATAAAATAGTGAAAAAACGTACAAATAGAAACGGTAATAACAAAAGAACAATATGGTGACATCGGTAGCTTGTTACTTTTACCAGCAAAGAAGATGAACATGTGTATGAAATGACCCATGTTCTAGTTAGTTGATGTCCAAACCATTCCACTTGATGACCTTTCTCATGTAGCGTTGGTGCTAGAAAGCTCATCATTCCTATTAGGGTTAAATGAAAAATAAAAATCAGATGCAGTAAAACTCACCTTGTGGACTTAAGTCGAACATTGCCATAGACAGTCCAATGGGTTCTGCCGGAGCCAAGTAGATAAGTACATGCATTCCATTAATTTATTAATTTATGTCAGTAATTTTTCAAATAAAATGTAATGATACTAATTTTACCCTACCTTGCAATTACGTGTAATTTTTGCCATGGCATCATACCCATAGAAATGATGGATATGCACAGAGGTCAATGTAACTAAGCATAACCATATGAATCAAAAGTATCGTTGTTGATGCACTGGGGAATTGATATTCATCACGTGACTCACCAACACTAGTTGTGCCAAGACCAGGATCAAATGTAGATGTGCAATTCATATGCATAGCTTGGGGCGGCAGCAAGAACGAGTCAGTTATACCTTAAAACTTTTGTTGTTATATGGTGTCCTATCAGGAAGAGCATCCATACGGTAATCTGTTGGATGCCAAATTTTTTTTTGCAAAGTTTTATGCTAACGGTTGTCGGGAACAACTTAGTTCCAAATTCTGAGAAAAGGAATTGCATCTGGATGAGTGTAATGTAGCATCCCCTGCAACAAAGATAGTAAAGGGAAAGTTTTAATTGGGGGGGTGGGGGGGGGGTCAAAATTCATGCTACAACCAAATTATACCCTACACAAAATTTGGCAATCCCTTGTTAGGCATCATGTAATTATACATCAATACTATTTTTGAAAATCCATAAAGAAACATAAACATATGTTACCAATCAAACGTTTGTCTAAGGCAAATGAGAAGAAAACCAAATCGTGTTGCATAACCTAAAAATAGCATGACCCATCACCATGGATGTGGAAAGGACTCTGACTTTGAAGGGGTAATCTGGGATGCATTTTTCATACTTAAATAACCACTTTTGCTTCATCCATTCCGCCGTATTTAATCAATAATATTGGCAGGTCGATGTATAATGGATGCAGTGAGATTGACCGATGGACTGCTTCTAGAAGTGTAAATCAAATCTTATATAAAAAAAAGTCCATTTTAAAAAGCTGAATGAATTGCAACATGACAGATTATGCAATCCGCATATATAGTGGTTAACTGGTTAGTAGTTCAAATCAAGTAGAATATATCAGTAATACCAACGACCTTTAGATTCAATGATGTAAAAGAATTTAGGGAAATAGAATTAGCTAAAAGACATGCATTACAGGATGTCATTTACATTGCCGACGGGATACATGCGTTAAGCCTGCACATGGCAATGAAATCCCACAAGCTTCCTATGATGCTAGGACGTTCTAGTCTAATTGACTGAACTTAACAAACATGTGTAAAGAAAGGAGTTCGGTAGAGGCAAGCAGAGCCTAGAGGCAAAGAGCCCACCTTCTTCCTCTCCCACCCTTGCCACAACGACCAGATCGATGTGCTCCATGCTGGAGAAAAGGTCGTTGGTGGTACTGCAATTATGCGGGGTGGGGTGTGTAGGGCGCACTGCGGCTGGACAAAACTAATGTGGATGATGGGAGGTAGATAGCTGGGCAAAGCAGATGCGGGGCACCACAACGTGTTGCTGTCCAGCCGCAGCATGATGGCGCAACATCGAGGCTCATCTTGGCATGGGAATGAGTTTGCATGTGGAAGCTCGATTACGGCGGCTCCAACTCAATCAAGAATAGGTGGGAAGCTGAGATGTATTGACCTTGGTTTGTCAAGTGGAGAGAAAATTTAGTGGTAAGATCAGGTGATGCGGCTGGGATAGTGTGCCATATGTTTTAGAGGGTGGAACTAGAATTGATTTCGAATGAGGGAGGGCATGCAATCGATCGACTATTATCCTTGGAAATAGAACTGCTATCTTAGTGGAAAGGAAAACATAGAGATAAATTGATGGGGTGGCATATGTGGTGATGTGGATAGGCTGCATGTTAAGATAAATTAGGTAGTGGCGATAATTCTCTTAGGTATATAAGTTTCTCTCGTGGTCACTCCATTGGTTGCGTATTGCAAATTTTATGTGCAATTTCATGTTTAGAGATGCGAAAGTAGGCGGTCACGTATTTATAGCTTAATGCTGAAAAAATAATTGTACCAACTACAAACAAATTGCCATTTCCTAAGAACAGAAAATTCAAGTGGGAAAATACTGATGTGACACTTCTTAGGTTTTCGTGGTAAAACTTATGGTCAAAATTACGCACAAATACGAAACAGGCTTGTTTATGGAAAATTAAATTCAAAACCATGGCAGCAAGCTCACTGGAATTAAACATATTGAACTTGCTAGCGTGATAATCAGTCACCCCAATATAAACTTATGAACTTCCGAGATCCGCTAGATGTAATAAAGTTCATAGATCCCAAAGTTCATTTCATCATGTTTGACACACATTTTTAGATTATTAAAATTGTTTGATAAGTATCTCTAATTTTTTTTCGTTGTTTCTTGACAATGCATTGTCATTCCACTAGTATAAAATAATTTTAAAAACAGTCTTGGCACGATCGAGGAGATGCATGCAAGGTTGGGATATGGACAAGCATGCATTTGATAAGCACATAATCATGTAGACCTTGAGTGTTGGGTTGATCCATCATATATCCCGCACTATGTTTTCTATAGAAGGCGAGGAAGCTTTGATGCGTGGCATACATTCCAGTGTGCACCGGTACACGACACCCTGGAAAGCATATAAAAGACATGCAACGGATGATTATCTATAGAGAAATGCCAGTGATGTGCGTATGTATACATACTGCGTTGCAGCTATGTGTGTGCATGCATGTAAAGCATGAACCGTATCGGTCCTATCTATACATGCGGGAATTCAGCCACAATTAGTGCCCTTCCCCTCTCCGGCCTAGTTGTAATTGATCCAAAAGGCCATGGTTTTAGGCAGCACAAGGTAGAGATCGGTCNGGGGGGGGGTCAAAATTCATGCTACAACCAAATTATACCCTACACAAAATTTGGCAATCCCTTGTTAGGCATCATGTAATTATACATCAATACTATTTTTGAAAATCCATAAAGAAACATAAACATATGTTACCAATCAAACGTTTGTCTAAGGCAAATGAGAAGAAAACCAAATCGTGTTGCATAACCTAAAAATAGCATGACCCATCACCATGGATGTGGAAAGGACTCTGACTTTGAAGGGGTAATCTGGGATGCATTTTTCATACTTAAATAACCACTTTTGCTTCATCCATTCCGCCGTATTTAATCAATAATATTGGCAGGTCGATGTATAATGGATGCAGTGAGATTGACCGATGGACTGCTTCTAGAAGTGTAAATCAAATCTTATATAAAAAAAAGTCCATTTTAAAAAGCTGAATGAATTGCAACATGACAGATTATGCAATCCGCATATATAGTGGTTAACTGGTTAGTAGTTCAAATCAAGTAGAATATATCAGTAATACCAACGACCTTTAGATTCAATGATGTAAAAGAATTTAGGGAAATAGAATTAGCTAAAAGACATGCATTACAGGATGTCATTTACATTGCCGACGGGATACATGCGTTAAGCCTGCACATGGCAATGAAATCCCACAAGCTTCCTATGATGCTAGGACGTTCTAGTCTAATTGACTGAACTTAACAAACATGTGTAAAGAAAGGAGTTCGGTAGAGGCAAGCAGAGCCTAGAGGCAAAGAGCCCACCTTCTTCCTCTCCCACCCTTGCCACAACGACCAGATCGATGTGCTCCATGCTGGAGAAAAGGTCGTTGGTGGTACTGCAATTATGCGGGGTGGGGTGTGTAGGGCGCACTGCGGCTGGACAAAACTAATGTGGATGATGGGAGGTAGATAGCTGGGCAAAGCAGATGCGGGGCACCACAACGTGTTGCTGTCCAGCCGCAGCATGATGGCGCAACATCGAGGCTCATCTTGGCATGGGAATGAGTTTGCATGTGGAAGCTCGATTACGGCGGCTCCAACTCAATCAAGAATAGGTGGGAAGCTGAGATGTATTGACCTTGGTTTGTCAAGTGGAGAGAAAATTTAGTGGTAAGATCAGGTGATGCGGCTGGGATAGTGTGCCATATGTTTTAGAGGGTGGAACTAGAATTGATTTCGAATGAGGGAGGGCATGCAATCGATCGACTATTATCCTTGGAAATAGAACTGCTATCTTAGTGGAAAGGAAAACATAGAGATAAATTGATGGGGTGGCATATGTGGTGATGTGGATAGGCTGCATGTTAAGATAAATTAGGTAGTGGCGATAATTCTCTTAGGTATATAAGTTTCTCTCGTGGTCACTCCATTGGTTGCGTATTGCAAATTTTATGTGCAATTTCATGTTTAGAGATGCGAAAGTAGGCGGTCACGTATTTATAGCTTAATGCTGAAAAAATAATTGTACCAACTACAAACAAATTGCCATTTCCTAAGAACAGAAAATTCAAGTGGGAAAATACTGATGTGACACTTCTTAGGTTTTCGTGGTAAAACTTATGGTCAAAATTACGCACAAATACGAAACAGGCTTGTTTATGGAAAATTAAATTCAAAACCATGGCAGCAAGCTCACTGGAATTAAACATATTGAACTTGCTAGCGTGATAATCAGTCACCCCAATATAAACTTATGAACTTCCGAGATCCGCTAGATGTAATAAAGTTCATAGATCCCAAAGTTCATTTCATCATGTTTGACACACATTTTTAGATTATTAAAATTGTTTGATAAGTATCTCTAATTTTTTTTCGTTGTTTCTTGACAATGCATTGTCATTCCACTAGTATAAAATAATTTTAAAAACAGTCTTGGCACGATCGAGGAGATGCATGCAAGGTTGGGATATGGACAAGCATGCATTTGATAAGCACATAATCATGTAGACCTTGAGTGTTGGGTTGATCCATCATATATCCCGCACTATGTTTTCTATAGAAGGCGAGGAAGCTTTGATGCGTGGCATACATTCCAGTGTGCACCGGTACACGACACCCTGGAAAGCATATAAAAGACATGCAACGGATGATTATCTATAGAGAAATGCCAGTGATGTGCGTATGTATACATACTGCGTTGCAGCTATGTGTGTGCATGCATGTAAAGCATGAACCGTATCGGTCCTATCTATACATGCGGGAATTCAGCCACAATTAGTGCCCTTCCCCTCTCCGGCCTAGTTGTAATTGATCCAAAAGGCCATGGTTTTAGGCAGCACAAGGTAGAGATCGGTCATGGCCGCGCGCCTGCAGGAGCAATGTGACCCTAGTTGTGGCTGACACCTGTAGGCACCACAGCATGGAGGATTATCAATTAAGCAAACCGCGCGTGGCTGGGTGTACCAGTCAATCTAGTGGCTAGAGACTTCCACAAAGCACACAGATTTTGTGTAAACCTGTGGTAGGGGCTATACAATATTTATAGCTAGATACATCTATATCAATCATCACAGGAAACAGTGGGCAATGCTATATATGCGCAACCAGCTAGTGCAGTGCGACAAATGTGAGTGTTTGATTGGTTTGCATCGATCACAAAGGCAAACACCAACAAGAGAAGCATGCATATGGCACGAGTAGGGCTAGCACGAATACCACGTATGTAATCTGGCATGTCATCGCTTGGATATATAGGTTCGAGAAAACTTTCTACATGTCACCACAAGTGTGTGGCTCCTCCAACACGACAAACAACGCATAGTTGTAAAGATGGGGAAGGTATCTATCTATCTATCTATCTATCCATCCATAGCCAGTGCCACTAGATACAAAATAAATAAAGGTCTGGAAACGTTGAGGCTTCTCTTGCAAGCGCCTTGCAACTACACGCATTAACTCCTATTTAAGCGTATCCATGGATATCCCTAGCTCATTAATTTGTTCCATACTCATGTTTATGGTTGCGTCCAATATTACCATCACCCAAGAATCCGTTGCACATAAAGCCTCCACCATGGCAGACCACCTTCAAGTTCACCAGAAACAGTTGGTACTACCGCCGGGGTTTAGGTTCCACCCGACGGATGAGGAGATCATCAAATTCTATGTGGTCCCCAAGGTGCTCGATGAAGCCTTCGTTGCCGCGGCGATTGAGGATGTGAACCTCAACAAGTACGAGCCATGGGAGCTACCAGAGAAGGCGAAGATGGGGGAGAAGGAGTGGTACTTTTACTCCCGAAAGGATCGCAAGTACCCCACTGGGATACGAACGAACCGGGCGACGGAGGCCAGCTATTGGAAGGCCACCGGAAAGGACAAGGAGATCTTCCAGCCACCTTTCACACTCATCGGCATGAAGAAGACACTCGTCTTCTACAAGGGTCGGGCGCCTAGGGGGGAGAAGACCAATTGGATCATGCATGAGTATAGGCTCGAGAGCAGCAAGAAGCTGACATCCAACCCATCCATCACCACCCGCACCGTCACCAGAACTAACACCGCTTCCAAGGTATATAATAAATTTGTACTAGAGTAGTACTCATGAACCATCAACATGCTAGTAGCTAGTTAGCTACTTATTTTGAACAATCAAACGGGAGAACCCCCAACTGAATATTACTCACAGTAGCCAATACATGGAAAGACTTACAAGGTTGTACCGATGTGTGAGGGGAGGTACATCCACCATGACATAGCAGCCTCCTTTTGAGTAGGTACCCTGAACGTATGGGTCAAAAGAGAGAAATCGTAGATAATGTTCATACTAGTAGGCCGAGGTGAGTAAATGCAACCATGGAATGTAATGGCATTTCATATATGTCTTAAATGTTCTAAAGGATGCAAAGGTTGATCGAGTCCAAAAGTTGGAGTCGAGGCTTAATGGAGTCACTATGTTGCCAATTCCTGAGATGGGCACTAGTACAGGGGGCACCTAAATACCCAAGTTATGCAAGATATGTGCCAAATATGAGCAATTAATGAAAAAGTGATCAGCATCTGCGACAATAGCGTCACACCTGGGGCATGCTACAGAAAACATTTGATTTGTACTTATTTAATTTATGTATGTTTGTAGGAACAGTGGGTGGTTTGCAGGATCTTCCATAAGAGCACCGGAATAAAGAAGATGGTGACACCGTCATATGACATGCCAATGCACATAGGAGCAGAACATCAGCAGGGCTTTGTCGACTTAGATACATTGCCTCCTCTCATGGAATATGACATGTCGTCAACATGTGCGCATGCACCGCTGTTTCCTGGAGCTTCTTCATACAAGTCGCACGATGTCGGAACTGGCTCATCGATGATGGGCAGTGTGGCGCTTCCTATGATGAATTACCACTACATCGGGAACAACCACCACCACCAAATGATGGCCAACCCAACACTGCCTCTGTCGCTCTACCAACACCAACAACAACATCAACAGATGATGATGCATATGGGTGCAGATCAGGGTCTCATGGTCGGGGCTCAACCTGGAAGTGGGTTGGCGTCGATGCTGTCACAGGAGGACGCTGTGGCCGGGCTGAGGAACAACTACCCAGGGAACACCGCTGCAACAGCAGTTGGCGAGACCTCATTGATGAACATGGGTATGGATGACATTTGGCAGAACTGATGATCAGATAACCCAAGACAACATATATATATATATATATATATATATATATATATATATATATATATATATATATATATATATTGGTTGGTGNTCGAGTCCAAAAGTTGGAGTCGAGGCTTAATGGAGTCACTATGTTGCCAATTCCTGAGATGGGCACTAGTACAGGGGGCACCTAAATACCCAAGTTATGCAAGATATGTGCCAAATATGAGCAATTAATGAAAAAGTGATCAGCATCTGCGACAATAGCGTCACACCTGGGGCATGCTACAGAAAACATTTGATTTGTACTTATTTAATTTATGTATGTTTGTAGGAACAGTGGGTGGTTTGCAGGATCTTCCATAAGAGCACCGGAATAAAGAAGATGGTGACACCGTCATATGACATGCCAATGCACATAGGAGCAGAACATCAGCAGGGCTTTGTCGACTTAGATACATTGCCTCCTCTCATGGAATATGACATGTCGTCAACATGTGCGCATGCACCGCTGTTTCCTGGAGCTTCTTCATACAAGTCGCACGATGTCGGAACTGGCTCATCGATGATGGGCAGTGTGGCGCTTCCTATGATGAATTACCACTACATCGGGAACAACCACCACCACCAAATGATGGCCAACCCAACACTGCCTCTGTCGCTCTACCAACACCAACAACAACATCAACAGATGATGATGCATATGGGTGCAGATCAGGGTCTCATGGTCGGGGCTCAACCTGGAAGTGGGTTGGCGTCGATGCTGTCACAGGAGGACGCTGTGGCCGGGCTGAGGAACAACTACCCAGGGAACACCGCTGCAACAGCAGTTGGCGAGACCTCATTGATGAACATGGGTATGGATGACATTTGGCAGAACTGATGATCAGATAACCCAAGACAACATATATATATATATATATATATATATATATATAT
This sequence comes from Aegilops sharonensis, assembly GCA_904067115.1. Lineage (NCBI taxonomy): Eukaryota > Viridiplantae > Streptophyta > Magnoliopsida > Poales > Poaceae > Aegilops > Aegilops sharonensis. Next base: position 25,809 of record CAJFDF010001294.1, on the reverse strand, counting down.
ATATATATATATATATATATATATATATTGGTTGGTGCCGCATTTTTATTTGTTAGTGTGACCTTGAGAGAGTTTGCAATCATGGCATGGCTTGGCATGCCACTCTTGTGCTAGTTTTTCAATTGTGTGTATGTGTATTGGCTTGTATATGCACTACCCACCAGGGTATACCTAGCTACATATGCATGTGTTGTAAATGTGTGTACATCATGCATCTTTTAAACCCATATAGAATAAGCTACTTTTTTTATATATATTTTTTCCATTAAATGTATTAATGTCTGTGAATTTGATCACATGTGTGTATTGTATCTGGAAAAGATTTTTTGGCACGCACCGACCTAGAGGGGATTTCCATCCACCACATAAACACTTATTTATACTTTGAAATGTGTTCTAATAAAATATTAACTCACTTCTAAATGTGTGCTAGTAATTTTATTCCACATCTAATCCAGGGCAAACATTTGTGGTGATGTCCAAGGGAGCGACATGCTCTACACCATCTTTCACACATACTCTGTTGGAAAAAAGCAGTGCCTAGGAGGCGCTGAGGCATGCTTAGGCGCTAGGCCATGGCCAAATGGCTCGCCTAGGGCATAAGTGGAAGTCTAGGCAGGCCAAGCAAGAAATTGTCTACCCAATCAGGAAATCATGCTATATTGCACCGATACGCCAAACATGACATATTCCAATGAAAGTACCTGGTAGTTAACTTATATGTATGCCATAATATCCATACACATAATAATAATCACAGATACACCCTGATTGCCAAAACTATATTACCGCCTAGGCTTGCCTAGGGCACTTAAGCACCGCATAGGCACTAGGTGAAGGTCAACCACCTCGCTTATGCCTACCGCTCACATATATAGTACGTGACATAGTCTTGGTCTACTAGAAAATGTAGCTTTCATCTTGGAATAAAATTTTCACGTTGTAGTATTTTCCAATCCGTTTTTTAAGTTACTGGCCCGCATGCCATGCCACTACCGGAAAAAGACTTATAGCTGGGGTCACATTAGTGGCGGGAACAAACAGGAACCCGCCACAATTATTTTGGGAAGTTCTAGTGGTGGGTGGAAAAAAGGGATGGCCACTGCTAAATGATCGGTAGTGACGGGCAATAATCGTCACCGCCACTCCTATATTTTCACAGAATTAGCCACGGGATAGAAACAATATTGTGGCGGGTCAGGTGACACGCCAGCCATTGGTTCTCAACGTATCTATGGAGGGCCATGAGAAATTCCCGCCACGGTAATATTTTGCTAACCCATGCCCAAACTCTCCAAAAATTACCGTGGTGGTCGATATATTCTGCTCCCCGCCACAGGTCTTGTAAGTATGGAAAGTGCTTGAATATATCATGTTCATTAACCTAGTGTAGCCTCAAGCTACAACATTGTGCTTTCAATAGTATATATTCANCTCTCCAAAAATTACCGTGGTGGTCGATATATTCTGCTCCCCGCCACAGGTCTTGTAAGTATGGAAAGTGCTTGAATATATCATGTTCATTAACCTAGTGTAGCCTCAAGCTACAACATTGTGCTTTCAATAGTATATATTCAACATAGAAAAGGTTAAAGGGAACATATTGTTAAAAATGGATTTCAATGGGAAGGCGAGTGTTTCTGTTCACTGAACTGTCAAATTTGTACCACAACCTATAGGGGTGATACGATGAGCCCATGCCAAGTTTCAAACTCTTCATAGCTCATTTGCATGTTATTTCAAACAGAATAGCGTTTTGGACTTTTTAGTTGCCAGCAAATCAACTAATGCTTAAAAGATAAACCAACTCAATAGGTGTTCAAATTTGAGCATTGCACTGTGATGGGTGTGTATTGAACATTAAAAAAGTTAGAGGGGCAATAAGTTTAAATAATAGAGTTATGTGTGCTAGGCGGTGGTTTTCATTCCAAACTTAGATACTTCGTCGGAGACTATCAGTTTGTACACGAAAAGCATCAAGTTTTTTCCATCACGTTCCAAAAAAATTCACACCCTATAGGGGTCATATGATGAGGTCATGACAAGTTTCATCCATTTTCGAGCTCATTTGAAAGTATTTTTGAATGGAAGAGCGTTTTACCCTTTTTAGTGGCCAAAAATTCAACTAATACTTCCACAATAGCAAACCAACTCTAAAGGTGGACAAATTCGAGCATGACACTTTGAATGGTGTGCATTGAACATGGGAAAAACTTGAAGGGGAAATGTACGCGGAGAACAACTAAAACAATAAGATCACATAAAACATGGAAAACATAACACCAGCATGCCTTTTGTATCATCCCCTACTTATAAGTTATTAGTTGTGACGTGCAGTCCTCGTCGCCCGTTAGTGTTCCCATGAACCTATGTACACCCATCCCAAAATTTCAGATGTCTCTCGCTTGATCGATTTGATTTGGCCTCATCAAAGCCTAAATTGGGAATAGGAGGCGGCGACCTAGGGGAGGCAATCAACGTTGGCACCCAAGTGAGCTACTCCCNTAATGCTTAAAAGATAAACCAACTCAATAGGTGTTCAAATTTGAGCATTGCACTGTGATGGGTGTGTATTGAACATTAAAAAAGTTAGAGGGGCAATAAGTTTAAATAATAGAGTTATGTGTGCTAGGCGGTGGTTTTCATTCCAAACTTAGATACTTCGTCGGAGACTATCAGTTTGTACACGAAAAGCATCAAGTTTTTTCCATCACGTTCCAAAAAAATTCACACCCTATAGGGGTCATATGATGAGGTCATGACAAGTTTCATCCATTTTCGAGCTCATTTGAAAGTATTTTTGAATGGAAGAGCGTTTTACCCTTTTTAGTGGCCAAAAATTCAACTAATACTTCCACAATAGCAAACCAACTCTAAAGGTGGACAAATTCGAGCATGACACTTTGAATGGTGTGCATTGAACATGGGAAAAACTTGAAGGGGAAATGTACGCGGAGAACAACTAAAACAATAAGATCACATAAAACATGGAAAACATAACACCAGCATGCCTTTTGTATCATCCCCTACTTATAAGTTATTAGTTGTGACGTGCAGTCCTCGTCGCCCGTTAGTGTTCCCATGAACCTATGTACACCCATCCCAAAATTTCAGATGTCTCTCGCTTGATCGATTTGATTTGGCCTCATCAAAGCCTAAATTGGGAATAGGAGGCGGCGACCTAGGGGAGGCAATCAACGTTGGCACCCAAGTGAGCTACTCCCGCCAGCCGGCATCCTCATCCTCCTACATCAGCATTGGCATACCTGCCGCCGCATCTCCTTCCCGACCATTGGTGTGAGATCTCACCTCTTCCATGACCGTCATGGCATGGAGCTTTCTGTCGACCACCGGTCCTCCTCCTCCCTTAACCCTGCTTTGCCCCCCCCCTCCATATGTGCCGCCAGACCACTTCCTCCTCCACCACTCCTTCCCCCACCGAACCACCTACTCCTCCACCCCTTGCCACCCAACCACTTTTCTCCTCTCTTCCGCTTCCCCATATATTTTTCCAAACCTCTCCTTGTTTCTCATTGAAGTTTTTTTGGAAGATTGGATCACCACGAGACCGGATTAAGGTGAGATCTGGGTTATGCGACATGACTGTGAACCATAAATGGGTTTTTTTGGGTCAAATGAGATGGTAAATTATATGATGGACATTTAGTAAATGCACAACAAACAATTTTTTAGAACATGGTGAACATTTTTGAAATGCAAAAAAAATGCATGGTGGAGGAAAAATCATGAAAGAAAATTTAAAGTTGAGGGTAGACATGGAATTGAGTCGGGGCGAGTTGTGTGTACGGTGTAGATAGGCAACTAGGTTAGACAAGTTTGCTGTCGAGGGTAGACATGGTATTATGTCGGGGTCAGGGCAAGTTACGTGTCTATGATGGACATCCAACTAGATCAGGTCGAGACGAGTTGCGTATTGATGGTCGACATACAACTGGGTTATGAGAGTTGCGTGTCATGGGTGGACATGCAACAAGGTCGGGAAAGTTGTGTGTCGAGTGTGCACATGCAACTTGGTCGGGAATGGTCAAGTTGGGGGTCTAGGGTGGACATGCAACTGACATGGAAATGGGACCAACGACTATGCATTTCAAAGGTGGACATGCAATTCCGTAAGTGTCGGGGGCAAGAAGGCGAGTTATGTATCGAGGATGNTGGAAATGGGACCAACGACTATGCATTTCAAAGGTGGACATGCAATTCCGTAAGTGTCGGGGGCAAGAAGGCGAGTTATGTATCGAGGATGGACATGCAACTAGATCAGGGTCTGGAAAGTTGTATGTCGAGAGTGGATATTCAACTTGAACAAAGGGGTCGAGGGCCCGTTGCATGTTAAGGGTGAAATTGCAACTGGGGCAAAGGGGGTCAAGGGTCGGTTGCAGGTCAAGTATGTACTTGCAACTGTGACGATGGGTCAAGGTCCAATTGCGTGTCAAGGATGGACTTGCAACTAGGGCAAAGGGTTGAGACAAGTTGTGTCTCGAGGGTGCACTTGCAAATGGGACAAATCCTCGACGCCAAATTGTGTGTCGAGGGTGCATTCCAACCGAAAAAAGATGATCAGGCCTCGATTGTGTGTCGAGGGTGAATTTGCAGTTAGGGCAAAAAGGTCGGGCCTATTTGCATGTCACATGGGTGATACAACAGCCCACGCACAAAGGTGATTCTCTCTTAGGAACGAAACAAAACCCCAACAATGGTCCAGGAAAAATTCAAAACAACACAAATCTTGGAGCTATAAATCGGCAGGTGCAAAACTTAAAGGTAAACACTTCTGATCTATAGTCTGAAGCGACGCCAGCGCCAGACCAATCGACGTCCGTCGATTCGTTGTAAAGGAGACGCTCCAGATTTCATCGCGTTCCAAAAAAAAAGAAATAAGGAAAGCCCCGATCTCATGCCCCCGCTCGCAATCATCTCCTCTAATCCCTCGATAGCATTAAACGCTGGCCCTGCCCGAGCTCTGCTTCCCACCTGAGTCGCCTCGCCGCCAGCTCGCTCACCAGATCCCCTGCTCCTCCGCCGTCTCACCGCGACTCCTCCAGCCAACGACGCCTCTCCGCTCCGCGACCACCCTGGACGCCTCTCCGCTCCGCCTCATCAGCCCGCTCCATCCGCCTCGCGCACCTCCAGCTTCNATCGCGTTCCAAAAAAAAAAGAAATAAGGAAAGCCCCGATCTCATGCCCCCGCTCGCAATCATCTCCTCTAATCCCTCGATAGCATTAAACGCTGGCCCTGCCCGAGCTCTGCTTCCCACCTGAGTCGCCTCGCCGCCAGCTCGCTCACCAGATCCCCTGCTCCTCCGCCGTCTCACCGCGACTCCTCCAGCCAACGACGCCTCTCCGCTCCGCGACCACCCTGGACGCCTCTCCGCTCCGCCTCATCAGCCCGCTCCATCCGCCTCGCGCACCTCCAGCTTCGCCTCACATCGGTGGACCGCAGCGCCGAGCCTCCTGCCCCATTGTTCCTCACTCAAGCCTCCCCGCCGAGCAGCATGGCTACCACCTAGTCCACTCCACCGACGCTACCTCGTTCGATTCCGCGAAGTTTTCTCAGTCGCTAGGCTATCCCATCTACTGATTCCGCTGCATCCCCATCGATTTGGATCGGCCGGCCGGAGTATTGGCCATTGGATTTCTAAATTGCGGCTGTATTTTTGAAGCTCCCCAACCTGAATCAAAGGTATGTGCACCTCGTGGAGTGCCCCAGATTTTTGGGGATTTTGTAATTTTTGCAACCGATTTTGATGTGTAATGCACCCTTGAGATGGATGAATTTTGTTTTTTTTTTGTTCATTGCCGGCCTAGTATTGTTTCGATTATTAAGTTGTTTCAAATCTTGTCGGTGCTTCATATCTATTTTAGAATTGCTGCCACACTTCATTTTCAATGCATCCTGCAAATGCTTCCTCTAAACAGAGCATCCAAGTAAACGTAGCCCCATATTGGCGCTAAATTTGTTAGGATTACCCCTTTTGAATTTCCATGCTTCCATCAAAGAATAAAAATGCACCCTGAATTGCATGAAATGCACCCTAAATTACATGACTCTATCACACAAAATTCCTTCGTAATTGTCCCCTTTTTGGATACTGTTTTTCCAGAATAATGCTTCATCGCCAAAAATACTAACATATGCGTCCCCATCCTGGCACCAAGCTTACTAATTTCGTGCTTCTGTAATCCTTTCTGTCATCAGTCAACATATATATACTCTTATTTTGTAGTGCATTGCTTCCATACAACTACTTCCAGAAGAGAGCAAATCTATCACTTCATTCCGTACGAAACATTTTCTTACATAAATGCTAACAATCCGTATTNAAAAAAAAGAAATAAGGAAAGCCCCGATCTCATGCCCCCGCTCGCAATCATCTCCTCTAATCCCTCGATAGCATTAAACGCTGGCCCTGCCCGAGCTCTGCTTCCCACCTGAGTCGCCTCGCCGCCAGCTCGCTCACCAGATCCCCTGCTCCTCCGCCGTCTCACCGCGACTCCTCCAGCCAACGACGCCTCTCCGCTCCGCGACCACCCTGGACGCCTCTCCGCTCCGCCTCATCAGCCCGCTCCATCCGCCTCGCGCACCTCCAGCTTCGCCTCACATCGGTGGACCGCAGCGCCGAGCCTCCTGCCCCATTGTTCCTCACTCAAGCCTCCCCGCCGAGCAGCATGGCTACCACCTAGTCCACTCCACCGACGCTACCTCGTTCGATTCCGCGAAGTTTTCTCAGTCGCTAGGCTATCCCATCTACTGATTCCGCTGCATCCCCATCGATTTGGATCGGCCGGCCGGAGTATTGGCCATTGGATTTCTAAATTGCGGCTGTATTTTTGAAGCTCCCCAACCTGAATCAAAGGTATGTGCACCTCGTGGAGTGCCCCAGATTTTTGGGGATTTTGTAATTTTTGCAACCGATTTTGATGTGTAATGCACCCTTGAGATGGATGAATTTTGTTTTTTTTTTGTTCATTGCCGGCCTAGTATTGTTTCGATTATTAAGTTGTTTCAAATCTTGTCGGTGCTTCATATCTATTTTAGAATTGCTGCCACACTTCATTTTCAATGCATCCTGCAAATGCTTCCTCTAAACAGAGCATCCAAGTAAACGTAGCCCCATATTGGCGCTAAATTTGTTAGGATTACCCCTTTTGAATTTCCATGCTTCCATCAAAGAATAAAAATGCACCCTGAATTGCATGAAATGCACCCTAAATTACATGACTCTATCACACAAAATTCCTTCGTAATTGTCCCCTTTTTGGATACTGTTTTTCCAGAATAATGCTTCATCGCCAAAAATACTAACATATGCGTCCCCATCCTGGCACCAAGCTTACTAATTTCGTGCTTCTGTAATCCTTTCTGTCATCAGTCAACATATATATACTCTTATTTTGTAGTGCATTGCTTCCATACAACTACTTCCAGAAGAGAGCAAATCTATCACTTCATTCCGTACGAAACATTTTCTTACATAAATGCTAACAATCCGTATTCCATGTGTTCTCAAGTGACACTCAACAATGACTAAAAAGGAGTTGATCATGCTGCAGAGTCGACATTCAGCTGGTAGGTTACATGATATTGTCAAGGGTCTCCCACAGAGAAGGAAAGACCTCATTTGCACAAAAAAATGGGGTAATCTGCTTAATATTAGCAAATTCTCAGCTCCAGAGGGTCTCCTAGAATGGATCGTTGACCGGATTGACCCGAAGCTAAGTGAATTTCGGAATCCACGAAACAATAACAACATTCTATTCACTCGACAAATGGTTGAAAAGGCTCTCGGGCTTCCGTCTGGTACTAGGCCGGTGGTTATCATAAGCAAGCATGAAGAATCACCTCACCGAGAATTCTACAAAACGGACTATGAGCATGGGAGACGGGCGCCCATTCACCATGCTGCAACCATGCTAGAAAACGGCAATGATCTAGATGATGAGACCTTCTTCAGGACATTCTTTCTAGTAGCATTGGCTACTCATTTTACACCCGGAACTGGAAATATGGTTCCTTTGGAATATTTAGGAAGCCTTGAAGTTGCTTCCGAGGTTTGCGAGTATGCATGGGGAGAGCAAATTCTCAAAGATGTCATGTCTGAGGTCGATACATTCCAAAAGAAGAAGAAGAAAGCACCACTAGATGGTGTCTTTGAAAAAATCTGGGTCGGCAGCTGCCTACCCGTGCTCGCGGTATACACACTATACTACACATATGTTTATATAGCAAATTTCATAGCCTTATTCTTTCATTTAAATACACATGTTTTGATCATACTTTTTATACCAGATTATATACATGGACCATCTTGACTTTCCTGAATCATCTTTGTCGACGCATCGCATAAATTACTCACTTCCCAGATCATCCCATGTAACCGATGCCGACTTCGAATTTTTCATGCTCGCTGATAAAAGTAGACTGAGCCTCAACCCATATATTTATGGCGCACGACCGGTAAGACACAACAAATTATGACTTCCATACCTTTCTTTTAGTCATTGCTTCCAATATATGCAAAACATTTCTCTTTCTCCATATACATCTAGATGGAAGCATTTTTATTCGACTAACGATCCACCAGTATTCACTTTGCTCCTTAGACCATTGCTTTAATACTGCAATTTTTTTGCAGTTTCGTGCACCCGAGGCAACCCCATATGCCGTTGTAGCGCCAATCTACCAGCAGCAATCTACTCAACAGCCATATGTTCAACAAACAGATAATGATTCTACCAACCATCCAGCAGAGGTGCCCGCCCAATTTTTTTATCATTTCGTAACAAAATTTTGTATTACATATCTTGTACTCCATGTTTGTTCTGGGTTTTCTAATCTTTCCTTCCGTGCTTCACAACAGGACATGCATCACCAGGTCCCTACATTACCTACCAATCAATCTGAGGTATACCATTATGAATTTTCCCTCACATATTACAGCCATAACATGCTATAAGATTAGCGACAACATATATACAACAAACCATGCTGCTACCTCCTTTCCTAAATGTTGTCATTGTTTACTTCTCATGCTTCTAGCTAGCATTACCGTCAAGAACAACCACATATTCTATACAACAACCCATGCTGCTACCTTCCTACTTGATTGTTTCATGCACTCAATTTGAAGCTTCCACCATAATAATTTGTAAAAACCTTTATTCTTGCAGGAACTACCAGCGTTCATACTTCCAATTTTGAAAACGCATAATGCAAAATGGGCACTTGATATTTCAAAAGCCACATCACGACTCAACAAACTGCACGCAAAGCGCATGAACAAGTTTGCACAAGATGTCGTTGCTGCCTCAAGAATTCATACTCCAACAACACCTACTTATTCCTCACCTGATAGGGTAGGCCAAGACTCATATACTGAAAATGCTCAAGAACATGGGACCAAAGCTACACCCAACACCAAGTTTTGGCAGGAAGCAACTGCATATGCCGAAGAGGTGGAGAAAAATGTTCGAAAAACACCTCGTAATAACCAGGATGTTGCTTCTACATCAGCTCCTGCGATGAACCAATCCACCGGAGAGGAAGATACAAGGCGGAGGATTCTTGATACGTACGAAGATGCAAGTTTCAGCTTTCTACCTCCCGGTCAAACTTGGACCCAAGTATGGTCCGAACCTGCTTCGTCGCCACATCAGCCACATACTGTCGATGCCGCTACTACAGTTGGACAATCCTCAGCTCCAGGTCAGTGCATCGTATACCACTACCAACCTGACTTCATCATCAATTGTTCATCACTAACTCCATTGGCATACATCTCAGAAAATGCAGGACCAACAATCATGTCAACAGTGGACGCAAACTTGGCGCACATCAGTCACGGAACATCACCTGTACAATCGCCGCCACCAACATCATCACCAACCCATCTCAACCAGGTGCATTATTTCATTTCTCAACACTGCTTCCATTCACCCCACTTGTAGCTTCCGTTACATATTTCCCATGTTTCCAACAACCACCATATGTAGCTTCCATTACACATATGTCTATTACATATTTTCCATTCATTACTCAACAACTGCATCATTTCACCCCATTCCTAGCGTCCATTACTTATCTCTCAAGTTTCCAACAACTTGTTTACATGCTTTAACTTAGGAAAATGGAACCGAAGCACCTAGCAGCATCCATATCGTGACCGAGGTACTGATGCATCCTTTCCAACTCACTTTCACTCCAAAACCCCAATCTATCTCCACCAAACCACATTAACAACAAATAATGTATTGTACATATTATGATCCATTCAGGTACAACAAACCACCGTGAGGGATGTCCCTGAAACTATTGGCACCCAAACTCAGGAAAAGAAAAATAGGAAGAAGCGAGCTTGTCTTCGAAAAACCGAGGACACAAGGTTGAAGAAGCTCAAGGTTAACAGTTCCTCAATTCAAATATACACTAAGTACATTACCACCAGATGTGTGAGACCTCCGACAAAAAAGGAAAACAGGTTACAATTTCCATCATTTATAATTCATCTCATCCATTGCCTTAAATTTCTTCATACCGAACCATGCTTCCACAATAGACTACTCATGCTTACAATCTATGAAACATTTGCTTCCACCATTTACTTATAGGGCACATTCTTTCCATGTGTTCTCCGAGGGCTCCTTTTGTTGATTACCAGGGGTATCACATATCATATGAAGATTTCCCCGAGGCAATGAAACCACGCGGGTTCATTGACACCCATACAATGGAGCTCTACATTCGACAATTCAACCTTGAACAATCAATTCAGACTTGTGGCTCCGCTCTTCCAACCAAATATGCTTTCTCACAATCTTTGATCGTAACTACATTTCACCCCTGTCTCAAATGTCTCATTATTTACATAATATAATTATCCTAACATGTTGTTTCTACCTTTCAACAGGCTAAACTACTGGTTCCCGAGGACAAATTCGTTGCATCCAAGTGCCTTCATGAATTCGACACTGCATACCAAGATGGCTCCCTCAAGTGAAAGGATCTCGTACCCTCCTTACATTGTTATTGAATGTTGTCGATTAACAATAAATGTTCAAATCTGACCACTCACATGGCTCTGACCATGATAATTTGCAGCTATACTTCGCCATCCCCCAAAAAGAACATTGGATCGTGTGCTGCATCAACCTTCTGTACAAACAGATCAACACATTTAACTCAGGCAGGAAGCTCAAGAATGACGAGGCATATGAGATATCCAACAATCTGGTTAGTCCTCTCTCCAACTTACAATAACGAAATTATAGTTCCATGTTTCACTACAGGAATCAGCTACTTTGCCATCTGCCACGGCGGACGGCAAACGCATGGATGGCGGACGGCAAAGACCTTTGCCGTCAGCCACGGACGGCAAAAGGGGACAGCAAAGTAGGGGACGGCTAAGAGCTGCGTTGCCGTCCGCTTCGGGCAGCTGGCGGCAAAGGGGCCTTTGCCATCAGCAGCGGACAGCAAAGAAGGCGGACGGCAATAAATGCGTTGTTTCTCCGTTAGGTGGTTAACGGCAGGCCTTTGCCGTCCGCTGCGGACGGCAAAGCCTGTGCCGTCAGCCACTGTGGGCAAACTGACCAAATTGGTCAGCCTCCCAGGAAGCACAGTTGCCTGCCACATGGCCTCTTTGCCGTCCGCTGCTGATGGCAAAGAGCCCTTTGCCGTCTGTGGCAGACGGCAAAGAGGCTGCATATTGTCTCTTTTTTCTGTTTTTTTTAATTCAAAAATTTTCACGGCAAATATATATGACATGTATAGATATATTTCACAGGGCTATTTAACAGCAATCATATCACATATCCAGCACATAAGTTTCATCCATTCATACATAAGCAAGTTCCATCCATACACATTGTTCCATTCATATACATATTACAATGCAAAGTTTCATCAACATATCAAGTTCCATCATAGCAAGCTAGATACAATGCAAAGTTTCATCAAAGGAAAAGCAAGCACTCCATCATAGCAAGCTAGCTTCCATGAAGTGAATGAAATCTGCAAAATGGTAAATAAGAAAGTTAGAAATAGGTGACTAGAACAAGAAGAAGACTAGAACAAGAAGTATATGTCATTTATGAGCTAACTTAGGTGAAATGGATCATATATGAGCTAACAAAGTTGAAATGGGTTGTTTATGAGCTAACTTAGTTGAAATGGATCATTTATGAGCTAACTTAGTTGAAATGGGTCGTTTATAAGCTAACTAAGGTGAAGGGCATCGTTTTTCAGCTAAGTAAGGTGAAATGGATCGTTTTTTAGCTAACTTAGGTGAAATGGATCATTTATGAGCTTTTATGAGCTAACTTAGTTGAAATGGGTCGTTTATGACCTAACTAAGGTGAAATGCCACGTTTTTGAGCTAACTAAGGTGAAATGGATCGTTTTTTAGCTAACTTAGGTGCAATGGATCATTTATGAGCTAATTTAGGTGAAATGGATCGTTTTTAGCTAACTTAGGTGAAATGGATCGTTTAGGAGCAAATCTAGGTGAAATGGGTCATTTTGGAGCTAACCTAGGTGAAATGGGTCATTTTG
>CAJFDF010001290.1:17784-27916 GCA_904067115.1 Aegilops sharonensis | reverse complement strand
GCGATCAGGGTGATCCTCGATGTCAAAGATGATGGGCGTGCTGGACCACTTCAGAGGTTTGCGCGACTCTATGGATGGTTCTACTGCATTAACCTCACGCATCCATTGCTTGAGTTGGCGGTGCGAGGTATGCAGAGAAGCACCACTGTCAACGCAAAGAACCTTTGTCGCCTTTTGAAACTCCTTCTCATCAGCTTCATCGTCTTCCATGTCTTCGTCATCTTCATCTTCGTCTTCTTCCTTGTCGCGGCCGCGGGGAGGTCTGTCTCCTTGCCGCTGCTTGGCCTTGCCGCGGCGTCCTCCCCGACCGGGTCTCTTCTTACTTGCCGCACCTGCACCTTCCTGGGCCTTCTCCTTGTCTCGCCGCTCGTATTCAGCTCTCTGTAGCTCAACAAGCTACTCGACTTTCTTGCAGCTCTGGAGATCATGGCCCTTGGTGCGGTGGATCTTACAGTACTGCTTGTTGGAGCTGTCAGGCTTGTCGGCGGCCGCCACAGCTTGGCGGTCGGCGTCAACGGCAACCTCCTTGCCGGAGCCACTAGCCTTGGCTTTGTTGGCGGCACCATCCTTGCCGGACTGCTCGACAACTAGTACTTCTTGGTTTTTCTTCCTTCTATTGTTTGGCCGCTGGCTCTTCCTTGCCGGGGCGGTCTCCTCACTGTCAGACTCTGCTCCCACGTTCTCTCCTGGGAGTCTTCTTCCTTCTTCAGCGCTTGCACACTTGTCGGCCAGGGCGTAGAGCTCGCTGACGTCTTTCACTTTGCACATCGCCATCTCCTCCCTCATCCTGCGGTTTCGCACATTCTGGTGAAATGCACTGATCACCGCGGCAGGGTGGACGTCTGGGATGTTGTAATGCACACGACTGAATCTCTGGATGAATTTGCGCAGGGACTCTCCTTCTTTCTGGGCGAGTAAGTGAAGGTCACTCTCTTGGCCATGAGGCTTGTGGCCGCCTGTGAAGGCGCCGACAAACTAGTGGCACAAATCCGCCCAAGAAGAAATAGAGTTGTCTGGCAAGTGCATGAGCCAAGACCGGACGTTTGGCTTGAGTACCAGAGGGAAATAGTTGGCGAGGATCTTGTCGTCTCGTCCCCCCGCAGCCTGCACCGCGATGGTGTAGATGTTGAGGAACTCCGATGGGTGTGTCCTGCCATCATACTTCTCTGGCACATCTGGCTTGAAGTTTTTCTTGTCGGGCCACCGGACTTGCCGCAGCTCACGGGTGAACGCAGGGCAACCTACCGCGTACGGCAAGTCGCCTGGTTCCCCTGGCGCATGCATATCGACAGTGGGCCCGGCGCGCTGGTCGGACTGACGACGCGCTTCTCTTCGGCGCTCGATTCAGGTTCGAGCGTCTTCTTCTTGCCGTTCTCGAAGAACTTGGCGCTGGTCGCGACGAGCTCGTGGATCCGACGACGCTGTGGAGTCGCTGTCGAGGTGGATCCGGCGAGTCGGCGATCTTGGCCTTCGGGAAGGGGACTGTACGGTGGCTGCACCCCCGCAAGTCTCGTCGCCATCGACTCGTGCCTTGTCGCCTTGCCGCGGGTGCGAGGCGCTTGGTTGCCGCGGGACGTCGCCGTTGGCAAAGCCGATGAGGCTCTGGATTGTGGCCCTCCATTCGTCGACCTTGTCGGCCGTTGGAGGGTAGTCTAGAAGTAGCTGAGCTCTTGCCAAGGCTTCCGCCGGAGTGGAGGGTGGCAACGGCGTACGGAGCGAAGAGCGGGATGTGCTCGAACTCCTAACCAAGTTAGGAGGAGCAGCATCCCGCTAAGGCGACCGTACCCCACTCGTTCCGGCATGCTGGCGTGCATGCGGGTCTCGAGGGCCTCGGGATCCTCCGGCTTGGCCTTGATCTATCGAACGTATGGTGCTGCGAGCACCATGACGCTGTCTTTCCCGCGCTTCTTGAGAAGGACGCGGCGCGGATTCGGACGCCGACGCCTGCGCTGCCTTGTCCTTGGACCTGGTGGCGTTGTGGGCTCTCTCGACGACGCTCGTTCCTCCGCCAGCGTTTCCCCCACCACCAGACAGCTCCGGTGGTGGTGGGTTCGACGCGGACGGCTCCGCTGCTGCCGAAGACTTCTTCTTCGGCGCCATGTTGACGAAGAAGTTGATGAAGAAACTGCTCGTGTGAACGCCGGATCGGGTTCACACAGCCTCGACGCCCCCTACCTGGCGCGCCAAAGATGTCGGGGAGAACTGATCGTGTCCCGCGATCACCTATGGGACCTGGTCCCTTGTGGTTCGGAGGGGGAGCGGAGGATGCACAAAGAGCGGATCGAGGCAGTGCACACGAGCAGATTTACCCAGCTTCGGAGCTCTCCGGAGAGATAATACTCCTACTGCTGCTTTGTGGATTATCTTGTGTTCTTGCTAGGGAGCAATGGGAGCTACAAAACCTAGCCTGAGTGTGATCTCGTATGAGTAGAATGAACTAAGCCCGAGCTGAACCGAACACTTTCTACGTTGCACTTGGGCCTCCTTTTATAGGCACAAGGGGTCACGACAGGTGGCAAGTAGACAAGGGTAAGATAGTAAAAACATAGGTTGGTACACCGCTTTGTATAGTGTACAGTGATCTATACCTAACTCTGACGGCAAGGGACAAGAGTCATTAATGCCCGTCTCAGTCGCCTGAACACTGTAACAGGGACCGTCAAGTGCGCCTCCGTTTGCCACTATGGTAGCTTGTCAGCGCCGCTTATCGCTGCTCCCCGCTGGCTGCACAGCCTGTCGACACGCGTGCTTGGGAAAGCCCCATGGCGACACGTTGGCGGATGAGCTGGAGCGGAGATGAAGAGAGGTCACTTGCCGCGGCGAGCACCTTGCCGCGGCAAGGTTCTTGTCGCGCTCGGGAGCTTGTCGCGCTCGGGAGCTTGTCGCTCTCCAAGCCTTCCCGGCAAGCTCCTCTTGCCGGGGCCTTGTTTCCTTCGTGCCTTGAGTGGTCTTCCCGGCAAGCTCCTCTTGCCGGGGTCTTGATTACTTTGTTCTTGAATGGCTCCAAAGGAGCCATGGAAGATCTTGACGGTCACCAGGCCAGCCCTGCCGCGGGGTGCTGCAACTGCCCGTGTACGAGTTCGGGATACTAGGGTACCCCTACTCTAGTACACCGACAAACTAGCTCTATACGCTAGTTAAAATAATTTTACGCTAGAGTTGAACTAGCTCTATATCCAAGTACAAATAATTTTACACTAGAGTTGAACTAGCTATATAAGTTAGTTCAAATAATTTTACACTAGAGTTGAACTAGCTCTATAGCCTAGTACAAATAATTTTACGCTAGAGTTGAACTAGCTCTATAAGTTAGTTCAAATAATTTTACACTAGAGTTGAACTAGCTCTATAGCCTAGTACAAATAATTTTACACTAGAGTTGAACTAGCTCTATTAGCTAGTTCAAATAATTTTACACTACAGTTGAACTAGCTCTATAGTCTAGTACAAATAATTTTACACTAGAGTTGGACTAGCTCTATAGCCTAGTACAAATAATTTTACGCTAGAGTTGAACTAGCTCTATAAGTTAGTTCAAATAATTTTACACGATGGTTGAACTAGCTCTATAGTCTAGTACGAATAATTTTACACTAGAGTTGAACTAGCTCTATAGCCTAGTACAAATAATTTTACGCTAGAGTTGAACTAGCTCTATAAGTTAGTTCAAATAATTTTACACGATGGTTGAACTAGCTCTATAGTCTAGTACGAATAATTTTACACTAGAGTTGAACTAGCTCTATAGCCTAGTACAAATAATTTTACGCTAGAGTTGAACTAGCTCTATAAGTTAGTTCAAATAATTTTACACGATGGTTGAACTAGCTCTATAGTCTAGTACGAATAATTTTACACTAGAGTTGAACTAGCTCTATAGCCTAGTACAAATAATTTTACGCTAGAGTTGAACTAGCTCTATAAGTTAGTTCAAATAATTTTACACGATGGTTGAACTAGCTCTATAGTCTAGTACGAATAATTTTACACTAGAGTTGAACTAGCTCTATAGCCTAGTACAAATAATTTTACGCTAGAGTTGAACTAGCTCTATAAGTTAGTTCAAATAATTTTACACGATGGTTGAACTAGCTCTATAGTCTAGTACGAATAATTTTACACTAGAGTTGAACTAGCTCTATAGCCTAGTACAAATAATTTTACGCTAGAGTTGAACTAGCTCTATAAGTTAGTTCAAATAATTTTACACGATGGTTGAACTAGCTCTATAGTCTAGTACGAATAATTTTACACTAGAGTTGAACTAGCTCTATTAGCTAGTTCAAATAATTTTACACTACAGTTGAACTAGCTCTATAGTCTAGTACAAATAATTTTACACTAGAGTTGGACTAGCTCTATAGCCTAGTACAAATAATTTTAAACTAGAGTTGCACTAGCTAGATAAGCTAGTTCAAATAATTTTACACTAGAGTTGAACTACCTCTATAGCCTAGTAAAAATAATTTTACACTTGAGTTGGACTAGCTCTATAAGCTAGTTCAAATAATTTTACACTAGAGTTGAACTAGCTCTATAGCCTACTACAAATATTTTTACACTAGAGTTGAACTAGCTCTACAAGCTAGCTAAAATAATTTTACACTAGAGTTGAACTAGCTCTGTAACCAAGTACAAATAATTCTACACTAGAGTTGAACCAGGTCTATATGCTAGTTAAAATAATTTTACACTAGAGTTGAACTAGCTCTATATCCAAGTACAAATAATTTTACACTAGAGTTGAACTAGCTTTATAAGTTAGTTCAAATAAATTTTACACTAGAGTTGAACTAGCTCTATAGCCTAGTACAAATAATTTTACACTAGATGTTGGGGGAGAAGAACTGATCGTGCCCCCACGAGCACCTACGGGACCTGGGTCCCTTTGTGGTTCGAAGGGGGAGCGGAGATTGTGCAAAGAGCGGATCGAGGCGATGCACACGAGAGGGATTTTACCCAGCTTCGGAGCTCTCCGGAGAGATAATACTCCTACTGCTGCTTTGTGGATTCTCTTCTCTTCTTGCTAGGGAGCAATGCGGGCTACAAAACCTAGCTTGGATGTGATGAACTAAGCTGGAGCTGGACCGAAACCAGCCGAACCCCTTCTACATTGCCCTCGGGCCTCCTTTTATAGGCACAAGGGGTTACCACATATGGCAAGTAGACAAGGTTACAATGGTAAAAACTTAGGTAGGTACATCGCTTTGTACAGTGTATAGTAACCTATACCTAACTCTGACGGCAAGGGACAAGAGTCATCAATGCCCGTCTCAGTCGCCCGATCAGTGTAACAGGGACCGTTAAGTGCGCCTCCGTCTGCCACGATGGTGGCTTGTCAGCGCTGTTTGTCGCTACTCCCCGCTGGCTGCACAGCCCACCGACACGCGTACTTGGGGGAGCCCCGTGGTGACACGTTGACGGGTGAGCTGGAGCGGAGATGAAGAGAGGTCGCCCGCCCCGGCAAGCGCCTTGCCGCGGCGGGAACCTTGTCGCGCTTGGGTGTTCAGCGCCCGCCAAGCCTTCCCGGCAAGCTCCTCTTGCCGGGGCCTCGTTTCCTTTGCGCCATGAGTGGCCTTCCCGGCAAGCTCCTCTTGCCGGGGTCTTGACTGATTTGTTCTTGAATGGCTCCGAGGGAGCTGCTGAGGATCTTGGTGGCCATCAAGCCGGCCCGGCCATGGGGCGCTGCAACTGTCCGTGCACGAGTTCTTGGTACTAGGGTACCCCTACTCTAGTACACCGACAGGAGCCCCCGGGCCTGGGCCACACATGGCGCCAAGCTCTGTTGGGCCAGGCCCAAAATAGTGCACGGGCGCGGGTGGTCTTCATTACGCCGTTACTTGCCTTGGACCCACCATGTCTCCCACGAACGACACGCGTCGGACGTGGCGTCGTGGGGGAGATCGTGGGGCTTTCTTTAATGGAAAAATCGGAGCGCCCGCCCCCCCCCCTCTCCCCTTTATAAGCGGAGGAACCGGGGCTGGACGCCCACTTGCCCTTGCTGTCACATCGGAAAACCCCCATCGCCTTCCCCTTCCTTCTCGAGTCCACAAAGAGCGACGCTCCGCCCCCTCCATTGCCACCGGTGCCACCCACACCGTCGGCTTCCTCCTCCACGACCCCCTATGGCTCCGAAGGCCGATAAGGGGAAGGGCGTGAAATCCGCCGAGGCGCAGCGGCTCGCGGCGCTGCGGAAGGAGTGGGCCCTCTTCGACCCCCTGCTCAGCAGGAAGGAGCTGCGGGAGCTGTACTACCTCTTCTAGTCGACGGTGACCCGGGCGCATCCGCGCACGAGGGTCATCTCCGCCACCACATCTGCCAAGGTCTCCTTCGGGTACCCCTTCTTTGCGATTTTCTTCTGGTGCGGGCTTTGCCCGCCCTTTTCTGAGTTTTTCTGTGATGTCATGAACACCTATGGCCTCCGCCTTCTTGACTTCACCCCCAACGCCGTCCTCACCTTGGCCGTTTTCGCACATCTCTGCGAGAACTTTGTCGGGGTCCACCCAAATGTTGCCCTCTTCCGCCATTACTTCTCACCCTGCGTAGAGAGAGGAGAGCCGCTTGCCGGAGGGATTGCATGGACCTCTAGAATCGGCAAGAAGGAAGCGTACCTTGACGGAGAGTTGCGCAGCAAATGGGAGGAGTGGAGGGCTGACTGGTGCTGGATCTTAGAGGAGGAGCCACAGCCTTTTACCGCCCTGCGCAAGACCCCCATAGTTCGCGGCAACGATTGGAGCAACTTGACGCTGGAGGACGACAAGTTGAAGATTGCCACGACTAGGATTTTGCGCCTCCGGCAAGCAGGGCTTACCGTAGGGGCAGTTGGCGCGGCGCTGCGGAAGGAGCGGGCCCTCTTCGACCCCCTGCTCAGCAGGAAGGAGCTGCGGGAGCTGTACTACCTCTTCTGGTCGACGGTGACCCGGGCGCATCCGCGCACGAGGGTCATCTCCGCCGCCACATCTGCCAAGGTCTCCTTCGGGTACCCCTTCTTTGCGATTTTCTTCTGGTGCGGGCTCTGCCCGCCCTTTTCTGAGTTTTTCTGTGATGTCATGAACACCTATGGCCTCCGCCTTCTTGACTTCACCCCCAACGCCGTCCTCACCTTGGCCGTTTTCGCACATCTCTGCGAGAACTTTGTCGGGGTCCACCCAAATGTTGCCCTCTTCCGCCATTACTTCTCACCCCGCGTAGAGAGAGGAGAGCCGCTTGCCGGAGGGATTGCATGGACCTCTAGAATCGGCAAGAAGGAAGCGTACCTTGACGGAGAGTTGCGCAGCAAATGGGAGGAGTGGAGGGATGACTGGTGCTGGATCTTAGAGGAGGAGCCACAGCCTTTTACCGCCCTGCGCAAGACCCCCATAGTTCGCGGCAACGATTGGAGCAACTTGGCGCTGGAGGACGACAAGTTGAAGATTGCCACGACTAGGATTTTGCGCCTCCGGCAAGCAGGGCTTACCGTACGGGCAGTTGGCGCGGACTTCCTTCGCCGCCGCATTGCACCCTTGTAGGAGAAAGGGAGACCTGCTTGGGAATTCCAGAACGCGGCAGATATCATGAGGTTGCGTCTAGGCCTATATTGGAATTTCACCACCCTGGAGCTTGACGGCATGCTGCGGGAGCTGTTCAAGCCCGAAGCGGATAACCCTGGATGGTGCATGTTGCCGAGGGGAGTTGTGCCCTTGTGCAACAACTCGGCGCTTGATCGCATCCGCGCGATAATGCCGTTGTGCGACTCCCATGGGATCGTTCCAACTTGGCAGGAACCCGCCGATGACATAGTGCAGTAGTTCTTCGACGACTTGTCTGAAGTGCCGGTCCGCGCCGACGAGAAGAGGCGGCTCACCCGCGATACCACTGCTCAGGAGATGGCACGCATCACCACAAGGGTGGAGGAGGCTGCAGAGGCCGCTGCCGCCGGTGCATTTGGGTTCACAGTCGAGGAAGCAGAGAGGGCCGAGGCGGCAAGCCTTGCCGACCGAGAAGAGTTCATCGGTGAGGAGGAGCAGATCGAGCCCGACAACGACCCAAGTGAGCCTGCTGGGGACGCCTCTCCTCCGCCGTCAAGTAGCTTGCCGCAGGAGGAGCTCGCCGCCCCGCCAAGGAGACGTCTCCGGAGGACCGGAGAAATGGTGGGGGAGCATACGGTCCAGCAGCCGCTTCGCCGCCCGACGCGCTCCACCGCGGCAAGTACTGTTGCCGCGGGAGCGTCTCATTCCGCCACGGTGACGGGCTCAGGGCCTTCTGGAGTCGTGGCCCCTGCACCCGCTAAGCGCCAGAGGGAGTCTTCTCCCCCAATCCGTCGCGCTGGAGCAGAGTTTGATCTCTCCGCCCTCAGCTCCGAGGAAGAAGAGGAAGAGTAAGATCTTGCCGCTGCTATTTGTAGTCTTCCAATTCATTGCTTTATCTTATATCTAACTAGTTCCACTCTGAACATTCTTCTTCAGGGCGTCAGCTCAGAGGGCGCCGAAGAGGGCCAAGACGCCGGTGGTCGACGTCTCAGACGACTTCCCTGCAGCAACAGGGGACACGTCCGGGACTCCCTTGCCGGACCCGGCAACCCTTCAACAGAGCAGCCCCCAGCACAGCCCCCAGCGTAAGTATCTGGTACGCTTCCTGTGGTTAGGCGCGCTTGGGTGCTTTTCCGTTACTTATATCTGGTTTGTTGGATTTTGTAGGAGCAGAGCAGCCACATCATGGAGCACCGGAGGCTACCCCTGAGGCCCAGCCTCATCGGGAGGCCCCGGAGGCCGCTCCCGAGATTCTGCTTGCTTCAACTACGCCACCAAGGGAGAATTCTCCGCCAAGGGAGCACTCTCCGGCAAGGGAGGCTTCTCCGACAAGGGGAGCTTCCCCGACAAGGACTGGCGCCAACGACCCTCCGGTGGTGGAGGCCGCGGCCACAGGCCCTACTGCGGGTAACATTCTTATCTTGATAGTTTTCCTTGGGTTCTGCTCTTCCGTTTCCCTCTTTCGAATATCTGTTTGATTTGTGTTTCCTCCTTCTGACCATCAGATCCATCTGCCGGAGATCCGATGGAAACCGAGGCTGCCGGCGAGGAGGACGCCGGCGGCGACAACGTCGACGCCGCCAACATGGAGGAGGAGGGAGCTGGTGCTGACAAGCCCGCCGGCGAGGAGGCTGCCGAGGCCGCTGGTGCAGAAGCTGGGGAGGAAACCGGCGATCGCACTGACGGCCCGGAGGCCGCAGGAGTGCCAGGCGCTGCGCCGACCGCCGATCCCCCCGCCACCGATGCCGCACCAGACTCCGAGGAGCCCCAGCCCGGCGCCTACCTGAAAGCCGGTGAGGGTGTCTTCATCAAGCTCCCATGGGAATCAAGCTCCAGGGCGCCAGCCGAAGGGGAGACCTTCGATGCGGAGCTGCTTGCCTCCGCCGGGCTGTCGCTGGTTGATGCCCCGAGCAGCAGCAGTGATGAACCTGAGGAGGAGCAGCTGCTAAGGAGGTTGCTGTCGCTCTACCGCGCCCGACAAGCCAAACTGGAGTCCAGAGAGGAGCTTGTCGCGAGGGCGGGGGCTGACTTGGAGAAACGTGCGGAAGAGCTCCAACGCGCCAACAAAGAGACTCTCCGGGACATAGCAGAGGCTCGGGAGCAGCTTGCTGAGGAGCACACGGCCTTTATCTTGGAGAAAGGCGAGGTTGAGGAGCAGCAGAGGCTTGCTGGTGAGAAGCTCTCCGCTAGAGAAGGCGAGCTGGCGCAGCGGAAGATCAACCTCGACAGCTTTGAGGAAGATCTCGCCGCGCGTGAGCAAACGATCGGCGGGCCACTTCAGGAGGCAAAAGATGCTGCTGCGGCTGCCGAGGCCGCCAAAGGGGAACTGGAGACGAGGGTGGCTCAGCTGGAGTCCACCCTCCAGAAGAGTGTCGAGGAGGTCGCCGGGCTGAAACGCGAGCGTGAGAAGGACGCTTACATCCTCGGCGAGCTGCAGGGTCGCTTGGCTGAAAAGATCAAGGAAATCGACGCCGCCAAGGACGTCAAGGCGGATCTGGAGCTGAAATTGACCACCTTGACGGAGACGTTGAACGGCGTCAGGGAGCGGGAGACGGGCTTGCTGGAGAAAATCAAGGCCACCGAGGAGTTGCTGTCGAATGCCGTGACCGCCCAGAATAATCTTC
>CAJFDF010001289.1:9650-29531 GCA_904067115.1 Aegilops sharonensis | reverse complement strand
TAAAAATTAGAAGTCATTCCATCTTTATTCCCCTATAGCCTTCCAGCAGTTCCTAAACCGCTCCAGTCGGAGCACGTTATCATTCTTGTTAGTTCTGAGTGAATTCCCTCGGTATTATAATTGTTTCATCAGTTTGTTCCCCGTTTTTTCTCTTGCCAGAGCCCGACACACTATTCTAGCTAGACATGAGTGTGGCTAGTAACACCTGATGACCAAACGGATCTACGACACCATCGAATCTCAAACTTTAACTGCCAAAACTATTGTTTTTCATCCTGTAGTCCCTTTTAGAATTACTAAACGTCCTTTTATGGGCAGAGATTTCCAGGAACGCTTTCTCGGGGTTTGTGTGCAAGTATTTCAAATCATACGGACCTAAAAATTAGAAGTCATTCCATCTTTATTCCCCTAGAGCCTTCCAGCAGTTCATAAACCGCTCCAGTCGAAGGACGTTATCATTCTTGTTAGTTCTGAGTGAATTCCCTCGGTATGATAATTCTTTCATCAGTTTGTTCCCCGTCTCTTCTCTAGCCTGAGCCTGACACACTATTCTAGCTAGACATGGGTGTGGCTCGTAACACCTGATGACCAAACGGATCTACGGCACCATCGAATCTCAAACTTTAACTGCTAAAACTATTTGTTTTCATTCTGTAGTCCCATTTAGAATTACTAAATGTGCTTTTTTGGGCCGAGATTTCTAGGAACGCTTTCATGCGGTTTGTGTGCAAGTATATCAAACCATACGGACCTAAAAATTAGAAGTCGTTCCATCTTTATTCCCCTAAAGCCTTCCAGCAATTCCTAAACCGCTCAAGTCGGAGCACGTTATTATTCTTGTTATTTCTGAGTGAATTCACTCGGTATGATAATTCTTTCATCAGTTTGTACCCCGTTTCTTCTCTAGCCTGAGCCTGGCACACTATTCTAGCTAGACATGGGTGTGGCCCGTAACACCTGATGACCAAAACTATTGTTTTTCATCCTGTAGTCCCATTTAGAATTACTAAACGTCCTTTTTCGGGCCGAGATTTCCATGAACGCTTTCGTGCGGTTTGTGTGCAAGGACTTCAAACCATACGAACCTAAAAATTAGAAGTCATTCCATCTTTGTTCTCCTAGAGCCTTCCATCAGTTCCTAAACCTCTCCAATCGGAGCACGTTATCATTCTTGTTAGTTCTGAGTGAATTCCCTCGGTATGATAATTCTTTCATCAGTTTGTTCCCCATTTCTTCTCTAGCCTGAGCCTGCCACACTATTCTAGCTAGACATCGGTGTGGCTCGTAACACCTGATGACTAAACGGATCTAATGCACCATCGGATCTCAAACTTTAACTGCCAAAACTATAGTTTTTCATCCTGTAGTCCCTTTTAGAATTACTAAACGTCCTTTTTCGGGCCGAGATTTCCATGAACGCTTTCGTGCGGTGTGTGTGCAAGTATTTCAAACCATACGGACCTATAGGTTGGACGTCGTGCCGGGATAATGCGTAGAGAGCGGTGGAGGAGGTCTTAAACCGCACCAGTCGGAGCACGTTATCGTTCTTGTTAGTTTTGAGTGAATTCCCTCGGTATGATAATTCTTTCATCAGTTTGTTCCCCATTTCTTCTCTAGCCTGAGCCTGCCACACTATTCTAGCTAGACATCGGTGTGGCTCGTAACACCTGATGACTAAACGGATCTAATGCACCATCGGATCTCAAACTTTAACTGCCAAAACTATAGTTTTTCATCCTGTAGTCCCTTTTAGAATTACTAAACGTCCTTTTTCGGGCCGAGATTTCCATGAACGCTTTCGTGCGGTGTGTGTGCAAGTATTTCAAACCATACGGACCTATAGGTTGGACGTCGTGCCGGGATAATGCGTAGAGAGCGGTGGAGGAGGTCTTAAACCGCACCAGTCGGAGCACGTTATCGTTCTTGTTAGTTTTGAGTGAATTCCCTCGGTATGATAATTCTTTCATCAGTTTGTTCCCCATTTCTTCTCTAGCCTGAGCCTGCCACACTATTCTAGCTAGACATCGGTGTGGCTCGTAACACCTGATGACTAAACGGATCTAATGCACCATCGGATCTCAAACTTTAACTGCCAAAACTATAGTTTTTCATCCTGTAGTCCCTTTTAGAATTACTAAACGTCCTTTTTCGGGCCGAG
Source organism: Aegilops sharonensis (assembly GCA_904067115.1). Lineage (NCBI taxonomy): Eukaryota > Viridiplantae > Streptophyta > Magnoliopsida > Poales > Poaceae > Aegilops > Aegilops sharonensis. The sequence continues at coordinate 27,373 of CAJFDF010001289.1, read as the reverse complement.
ATTTCCATGAACGCTTTCGTGCGGTGTGTGTGCAAGTATTTCAAACCATACGGACCTATAGGTTGGACGTCGTGCCGGGATAATGCGTAGAGAGCGGTGGAGGAGGTCTTAAACCGCACCAGTCGGAGCACGTTATCGTTCTTGTTAGTTTTGAGTGAATTCCCTCGGTATGATAATTCTTTCATCAGTTTGTTCCCCATTTCTTCTCTAGCCTGAGCCTGCCACACTATTCTAGCTAGACATCGGTGTGGCTCGTAACACCTGATGACTAAACGGATCTAATGCACCATCGGATCTCAAACTTTAACTGCCAAAACTATAGTTTTTCATCCTGTAGTCCCTTTTAGAATTACTAAACGTCCTTTTTCGGGCCGAGATTTCCATGAACGCTTTCGTGCGGTGTGTGTGCAAGTATTTCAAACCATACGGACCTATAGGTTGGACGTCGTGCCGGGATAATGCGTAGAGAGCGGTGGAGGAGGTCTTAAACCGCACCAGTCGGAGCACGTTATCGTTCTTGTTAGTTTTGAGTGAATTCCCTCGGTATGATAATTCTTTCATCAGTTTGTTCCCCATTTCTTCTCTAGCCTGAGCCTGCCACACTATTCTAGCTAGACATCGGTGTGGCTCGTAACACCTGATGACTAAACGGATCTAATGCACCATCGGATCTCAAACTTTAACTGCCAAAACTATAGTTTTTCATCCTGTAGTCCCTTTTAGAATTACTAAACGTCCTTTTTCGGGCCGAGATTTCCATGAACGCTTTCGTGCGGTGTGTGTGCAAGTATTTCAAACCATACGGACCTATAGGTTGGACGTCGTGCCGGGATAATGCGTAGAGAGCGGTGGAGGAGGTCTTAAACCGCACCAGTCGGAGCACGTTATCGTTCTTGTTAGTTTTGAGTGAATTCCCTCGGTATGATAATTCTTTCATCAGTTTGTTCCCCATTTCTTCTCTAGCCTGAGCCTGCCACACTATTCTAGCTAGACATCGGTGTGGCTCGTAACACCTGATGACTAAACGGATCTAATGCACCATCGGATCTCAAACTTTAACTGCCAAAACTATAGTTTTTCATCCTGTAGTCCCTTTTAGAATTACTAAACGTCCTTTTTCGGGCCGAGATTTCCATGAACGCTTTCGTGCGGTGTGTGTGCAAGTATTTCAAACCATACGGACCTATAGGTTGGACGTCGTGCCGGGATAATGCGTAGAGAGCGGTGGAGGAGGTCTTAAACCGCACCAGTCGGAGCACGTTATCGTTCTTGTTAGTTTTGAGTGAATTCCCTCGGTATGATAATTCTTTCATCAGTTTGTTCCCCATTTCTTCTCTAGCCTGAGCCTGCCACACTATTCTAGCTAGACATCGGTGTGGCTCGTAACACCTGATGACTAAACGGATCTAATGCACCATCGGATCTCAAACTTTAACTGCCAAAACTATAGTTTTTCATCCTGTAGTCCCTTTTAGAATTACTAAACGTCCTTTTTCGGGCCGAGATTTCCATGAACGCTTTCGTGCGGTGTGTGTGCAAGTATTTCAAACCATACGGACCTATAGGTTGGACGTCGTGCCGGGATAATGCGTAGAGAGCGGTGGAGGAGGTCTTAAACCGCACCAGTCGGAGCACGTTATCGTTCTTGTTAGTTTTGAGTGAATTCCCTCGGTATGATAATTCTTTCATCAGTTTGTTCCCCATTTCTTCTCTAGCCTGAGCCTGCCACACTATTCTAGCTAGACATCGGTGTGGCTCGTAACACCTGATGACTAAACGGATCTAATGCACCATCGGATCTCAAACTTTAACTGCCAAAACTATAGTTTTTCATCCTGTAGTCCCTTTTAGAATTACTAAACGTCCTTTTTCGGGCCGAGATTTCCATGAACGCTTTCGTGCGGTGTGTGTGCAAGTATTTCAAACCATACGGACCTATAGGTTGGACGTCGTGCCGGGATAATGCGTAGAGAGCGGTGGAGGAGGTCTTAAACCGCACCAGTCGGAGCACGTTATCGTTCTTGTTAGTTTTGAGTGAATTCCCTCGGTATGATAATTCTTTCATCAGTTTGTTCCCCATTTCTTCTCTAGCCTGAGCCTGCCACACTATTCTAGCTAGACATCGGTGTGGCTCGTAACACCTGATGACTAAACGGATCTAATGCACCATCGGATCTCAAACTTTAACTGCCAAAACTATAGTTTTTCATCCTGTAGTCCCTTTTAGAATTACTAAACGTCCTTTTTCGGGCCGAGATTTCCATGAACGCTTTCGTGCGGTGTGTGTGCAAGTATTTCAAACCATACGGACCTATAGGTTGGACGTCGTGCCGGGATAATGCGTAGAGAGCGGTGGAGGAGGTCTTAAACCGCACCAGTCGGAGCACGTTATCGTTCTTGTTAGTTTTGAGTGAATTCCCTCGGTATGATAATTCTTTCATCAGTTTGTTCCCCATTTCTTCTCTAGCCTGAGCCTGCCACACTATTCTAGCTAGACATCGGTGTGGCTCGTAACACCTGATGACTAAACGGATCTAATGCACCATCGGATCTCAAACTTTAACTGCCAAAACTATAGTTTTTCATCCTGTAGTCCCTTTTAGAATTACTAAACGTCCTTTTTCGGGCCGAGATTTCCATGAACGCTTTCGTGCGGTGTGTGTGCAAGTATTTCAAACCATACGGACCTATAGGTTGGACGTCGTGCCGGGATAATGCGTAGAGAGCGGTGGAGGAGGTCTTAAACCGCACCAGTCGGAGCACGTTATCGTTCTTGTTAGTTTTGAGTGAATTCCCTCGGTATGATAATTCTTTCATCAGTTTGTTCCCCATTTCTTCTCTAGCCTGAGCCTGCCACACTATTCTAGCTAGACATCGGTGTGGCTCGTAACACCTGATGACTAAACGGATCTAATGCACCATCGGATCTCAAACTTTAACTGCCAAAACTATAGTTTTTCATCCTGTAGTCCCTTTTAGAATTACTAAGTGTCCTTTTTTGGGCCGAGATTTCTAGGAACGCTTTCTAGATCTTTGTGGGGTCGTATTTGGAATGATAGGGACTTGTGTTGGATGCACAACTATTAGTGTATAAGAGACAGCACCTGATGACCAAAACTATTGTTTTTCATCCTTTAGTCCCATTTACAATTACTAAATGTCCTTTTTTGGGCCGAGATTTCTAGTAACGCTTTCGTGCGGTTTGTGTGCAAGTATTTCAAACCATACGGACCTAAAAATTAGAAGTCATTCCATCTTTATTCCCCTAGAGCCTTCCAGCAGTTCCTAAACCGCTCCAGTCGGAGCACGTTATCGTTCTTGTTAGTTTTGAGTGAATTCCCTCGGTATGATAATTCTTTCATCAGTTTGTACCCCGTTTCTTCTCCAGCCTGAGCCTGGCACACTATTCTAGCTAGACATGGGTGTGGCTCGTAACACCTGATGACCAAACGGATCTAATGCACCATCGAATCTCAAACTTTAACTGCCAAAACTATTGTTTTTCATCCTGTAGTCCCATTTACAATTACTAAATGTGCTTTTTTGGGCCGAGATTTCCAGGAACGCTTTCGTGCGGTTTGTGTGCAAGTATATCAAACCATACGGACCTAAATATTAGAAGTCATTCCATCTTTATTCCCCTAGAGCCTTCCAGCAGTTCCTAAACCGCTCAAGTCGGAGCACGTTATCATTCTTGTTAGTTCTGAGTGAATTCACTCGGTATGATAATTCTTTCATCAGTTTGTTCCCCGTTTCTTCTCTAGCCTGAGCCTGATACACTATTCTACCTAGACATGGGTGTGGCTCGTAACACCTGATGACCAAACGGATCTACGGCACCATCGAATCTCAAACTTTAACTGCCAAAACTATAGTTTTTCATCCTGTAGTCCCATTTAGAATTACTAAACGTCCTTTTTTGGGCCGAGATTTCCATGAACGCTTTCGTGTGGGTTGTGTCAAAGTATTTCAAACCATACGGACCTAAAAATTAGAAGTCATTCAATCTTTATTCCCTAGAGCCTTCCAGCAATTCCTAAACCGCTCAAGTCGGAGCACGTTATCATTCTTGTTAGTTCTGAGTGAATTCCCTCGGTATGATAATTCTTTCATTAGTTTGTTCCCCGTTTCTTGTCTAGCCTGAGCGTGACACACTATTCTAGCTAGACATGGGTGTGGCTCGTAACACTTGATGACCAAACAGATCTACAGCACCATCGAATCTCAAACTTTAACTGCCAAAACTATTGTTTTTCATCCTGTAGTCCCATTTAGAATTACTGAACGTCCTTTTTCCGGCCGAGATTACCGTGAACGCTTTCGTGCGGTTTGTGTGCAAGTATTTGAAACCATACGGACCTAAAAAATAGAAGTCATTCCATCGTTATTCCCCTAGAGCCTTCCAGCAGTTCCTAAACCGCTCCAATCGGAGCACGTTATCATTCTTGTTAGTTCTGAGTGAATTCCCTCGGTATGATAATTCTTTCATAAGTTTGTTCCGCGTTTCTTCTCTAGTCTGAGCCTGACACACTATTCTATCTAGACATGGGTGTGGCTCGTAACACCTGATGACCAAACAGATCTACGGCACCATCGAATCTCAAACTTTAACTGCCAAAACTATTGTTTTTCATTCTGTAGTCCCATTTAGAATTACTAAACGTCCTTTTTTGGGCCGAGATTTCTAGGAACACTTTCGTGTGGTTTGTGTGCAAATATTTCAAATCATATGGACCTAAAAATTAGAAGTCATTCCATCTTTATTCCCCTATAGCCTTCCAGCAGTTCCTAAACCCCTCCAGTCGGAGCACGTTATCATTCTTGTTAGTTCTGAGTGAATTCCCTCGGTATTATAATTGTTTCATCAGTTTGTTCCCCGTTTTTTCTCTTGCCAGAGCCCGACACACTATTCTAGCTAGACATGAGTGTGGCTAGTAACACCTGATGACCAAACGGATCTACGACACCATCGAATCTCAAACTTTAACTGCCAAAACTATTGTTTTTCATCCTGTAGTCCCTTTTAGAATTACTAAACGTCCTTTTATGGGCAGAGATTTCCAGGAACGCTTTCTCGGGGTTTGTGTGCAAGTATTTCAAATCATACGGACCTAAAAATTAGAAGTCATTCCATCTTTATTCCCCTAGAGCCTACCAGCAGTTCCTAAACTGCTCCAATCGGAGCACGGTATCATTCTTGTTAGTTCTGAGTGAATTCCCTCGGTATGATAATTCTTTCATAAGTTTGTTCCCCGTTTGTTCTCTAGTCTGAGCCTGACACACTATTCTAGCTAGACACGGGTGTGGCTCGTAACACCTGATGACCAAACGGATCTACGACACCATCGAATCTCAACCTTTAACTGCCAAAACTATTGTTTTTCATCCTGTAGTCCCTTTTAGAATTACTAAACGTCCTTTTTTAGGCCGAGATATCCAGGAACGCTTTCTCGGGGTTTGTGTGCAAGTATTTCAAATCATACGGACCTAAAAAATAGAAGTCATTCCATCTTTATTCCCCTAGAGCCTACCAGCAGTTCCTAAACTGCTCCAATCGGAGCACGGTATCATTCTTGTTAGTTCTGAGTGAATTCCCTCGGTATGATAATTCTTTCATAAGTTTGTTCCCCGTTTGTTCTCTAGTCTGAGCCTGACACACTATTCTAGCTAGACACGGGTGTGGCTCGTAACACCTGATGACCAAACGGATCTACGACACCATCGAATCTCAACCTTTAACTGCCAAAACTATTGTTTTTCATCCTGTAGTCCCTTTTAGAATTACTAAACGTCCTTTTTTAGGCCGAGATATCCAGGAACGCTTTCTCGGGGTTTGTGTGCAAGTATTTCAAATCATACGGACCTAAAAAATAGAAGTCATTCCATCTTTATTCCCCTAGAGCCTACCAGCAGTTCCTAAACTGCTCCAATCGGAGCACGGTATCATTCTTGTTAGTTCTGAGTGAATTCCCTCGGTATGATAATTCTTTCATAAGTTTGTTCCCCGTTTGTTCTCTAGTCTGAGCCTGACACACTATTCTAGCTAGACACGGGTGTGGCTCGTAACACCTGATGACCAAACGGATCTACGACACCATCGAATCTCAACCTTTAACTGCCAAAACTATTGTTTTTCATCCTGTAGTCCCTTTTAGAATTACTAAACGTCCTTTTTTAGGCCGAGATATCCAGGAACGCTTTCTCGGGGTTTGTGTGCAAGTATTTCAAATCATACGGACCTAAAAAATAGAAGTCATTCCATCTTTATTCCCCTAGAGCCTACCAGCAGTTCCTAAACTGCTCCAATCGGAGCACGGTATCATTCTTGTTAGTTCTGAGTGAATTCCCTCGGTATGATAATTCTTTCATAAGTTTGTTCCCCGTTTGTTCTCTAGTCTGAGCCTGACACACTATTCTAGCTAGACACGGGTGTGGCTCGTAACACCTGATGACCAAACGGATCTACGACACCATCGAATCTCAACCTTTAACTGCCAAAACTATTGTTTTTCATCCTGTAGTCCCTTTTAGAATTACTAAACGTCCTTTTTTAGGCCGAGATATCCAGGAACGCTTTCTCGGGGTTTGTGTGCAAGTATTTCAAATCATACGGACCTAAAAAATAGAAGTCATTCCATCTTTATTCCCCTAGAGCCTACCAGCAGTTCCTAAACTGCTCCAATCGGAGCACGGTATCATTCTTGTTAGTTCTGAGTGAATTCCCTCGGTATGATAATTCTTTCATAAGTTTGTTCCCCGTTTGTTCTCTAGTCTGAGCCTGACACACTATTCTAGCTAGACACGGGTGTGGCTCGTAACACCTGATGACCAAACGGATCTACGACACCATCGAATCTCAACCTTTAACTGCCAAAACTATTGTTTTTCATCCTGTAGTCCCTTTTAGAATTACTAAACGTCCTTTTTTAGGCCGAGATATCCAGGAACGCTTTCTCGGGGTTTGTGTGCAAGTATTTCAAATCATACGGACCTAAAAAATAGAAGTCATTCCATCTTTATTCCCCTAGAGCCTACCAGCAGTTCCTAAACTGCTCCAATCGGAGCACGGTATCATTCTTGTTAGTTCTGAGTGAATTCCCTCGGTATGATAATTCTTTCATAAGTTTGTTCCCCGTTTGTTCTCTAGTCTGAGCCTGACACACTATTCTAGCTAGACACGGGTGTGGCTCGTAACACCTGATGACCAAACGGATCTACGACACCATCGAATCTCAACCTTTAACTGCCAAAACTATTGTTTTTCATCCTGTAGTCCCTTTTAGAATTACTAAACGTCCTTTTTTAGGCCGAGATATCCAGGAACGCTTTCTCGGGGTTTGTGTGCAAGTATTTCAAATCATACGGACCTAAAAAATAGAAGTCATTCCATCTTTATTCCCCTAGAGCCTACCAGCAGTTCCTAAACTGCTCCAATCGGAGCACGGTATCATTCTTGTTAGTTCTGAGTGAATTCCCTCGGTATGATAATTCTTTCATAAGTTTGTTCCCCGTTTGTTCTCTAGTCTGAGCCTGACACACTATTCTAGCTAGACACGGGTGTGGCTCGTAACACCTGATGACCAAACGGATCTACGACACCATCGAATCTCAACCTTTAACTGCCAAAACTATTGTTTTTCATCCTGTAGTCCCTTTTAGAATTACTAAACGTCCTTTTTTAGGCCGAGATATCCAGGAACGCTTTCTCGGGGTTTGTGTGCAAGTATTTCAAATCATACGGACCTAAAAAATAGAAGTCATTCCATCTTTATTCCCCTAGAGCCTACCAGCAGTTCCTAAACTGCTCCAATCGGAGCACGGTATCATTCTTGTTAGTTCTGAGTGAATTCCCTCGGTATGATAATTCTTTCATAAGTTTGTTCCCCGTTTGTTCTCTAGTCTGAGCCTGACACACTATTCTAGCTAGACACGGGTGTGGCTCGTAACACCTGATGACCAAACGGATCTACGACACCATCGAATCTCAACCTTTAACTGCCAAAACTATTGTTTTTCATCCTGTAGTCCCTTTTAGAATTACTAAACGTCCTTTTTTAGGCCGAGATATCCAGGAACGCTTTCTCGGGGTTTGTGTGCAAGTATTTCAAATCATACGGACCTAAAAAATAGAAGTCATTCCATCTTTATTCCCCTAGAGCCTACCAGCAGTTCCTAAACTGCTCCAATCGGAGCACGGTATCATTCTTGTTAGTTCTGAGTGAATTCCCTCGGTATGATAATTCTTTCATAAGTTTGTTCCCCGTTTGTTCTCTAGTCTGAGCCTGACACACTATTCTAGCTAGACACGGGTGTGGCTCGTAACACCTGATGACCAAACGGATCTACGACACCATCGAATCTCAACCTTTAACTGCCAAAACTATTGTTTTTCATCCTGTAGTCCCTTTTAGAATTACTAAACGTCCTTTTTTAGGCCGAGATATCCAGGAACGCTTTCTCGGGGTTTGTGTGCAAGTATTTCAAATCATACGGACCTAAAAAATAGAAGTCATTCCATCTTTATTCCCCTAGAGCCTACCAGCAGTTCCTAAACTGCTCCAATCGGAGCACGGTATCATTCTTGTTAGTTCTGAGTGAATTCCCTCGGTATGATAATTCTTTCATAAGTTTGTTCCCCGTTTGTTCTCTAGTCTGAGCCTGACACACTATTCTAGCTAGACACGGGTGTGGCTCGTAACACCTGATGACCAAACGGATCTACGACACCATCGAATCTCAACCTTTAACTGCCAAAACTATTGTTTTTCATCCTGTAGTCCCTTTTAGAATTACTAAACGTCCTTTTTTAGGCCGAGATATCCAGGAACGCTTTCTCGGGGTTTGTGTGCAAGTATTTCAAATCATACGGACCTAAAAAATAGAAGTCATTCCATCTTTATTCCCCTAGAGCCTACCAGCAGTTCCTAAACTGCTCCAATCGGAGCACGGTATCATTCTTGTTAGTTCTGAGTGAATTCCCTCGGTATGATAATTCTTTCATAAGTTTGTTCCCCGTTTGTTCTCTAGTCTGAGCCTGACACACTATTCTAGCTAGACACGGGTGTGGCTCGTAACACCTGATGACCAAACGGATCTACGACACCATCGAATCTCAACCTTTAACTGCCAAAACTATTGTTTTTCATCCTGTAGTCCCTTTTAGAATTACTAAACGTCCTTTTTTAGGCCGAGATATCCAGGAACGCTTTCTCGGGGTTTGTGTGCAAGTATTTCAAATCATACGGACCTAAAAAATAGAAGTCATTCCATCTTTATTCCCCTAGAGCCTACCAGCAGTTCCTAAACTGCTCCAATCGGAGCACGGTATCATTCTTGTTAGTTCTGAGTGAATTCCCTCGGTATGATAATTCTTTCATAAGTTTGTTCCCCGTTTGTTCTCTAGTCTGAGCCTGACACACTATTCTAGCTAGACACGGGTGTGGCTCGTAACACCTGATGACCAAACGGATCTACGACACCATCGAATCTCAACCTTTAACTGCCAAAACTATTGTTTTTCATCCTGTAGTCCCTTTTAGAATTACTAAACGTCCTTTTTTAGGCCGAGATATCCAGGAACGCTTTCTCGGGGTTTGTGTGCAAGTATTTCAAATCATACGGACCTAAAAATTAGAAGTCATTCCATCTTTATTCCCCTAGAGCCTTCCAGCAGTTCCTAAACCGCTCCAGTCGGAGCACGTTATCATTCTTGTTAGTTCTGAGTGAATTCCCTCGGTATGATAATTCTTTCATCAGTTTGTTCCCCGTTTCTTCTCTAGCCTGAGCCTGACACACTATTCTATCTAGACATGGGTGTGGCTCGTAACACCTGATGACCAAACAGATCTACGGCACCATCGAATCTCAAACTTTAACTGCCAAAACTATTGTTTTTCATCCTGTAGTCCCATTTAGAATTACTAAAAGTCCTTTTTCGGGACGAGATTTCCATGAACGCTTTCGTACAGTTTGTGTCCAAGTATTTCAAACCGTACGGACCTAAAAATTAGAAGTCATTCCATCTTTATTCCCCTAGAGCCTACCAGCAGTTCCTAAACTGCTCCAATCGGAGCACGGTATCATTCTTGTTAGTTCTGAGTGAATTCTCTCGGTATGATAATTCTTTCATCAGTTTGTTCCCCGTTTCTTCTGTAGCCTGAGCCTGACACACTATTCTAGCTAGACATGGGTGTGGCTCGTAACACCTGATGACCAAACGGATTTACGGCACCATCGAACCTCAAACTTTAACTGCCAAAACTATTGTTTTTCATCCTGTAGTCCCTTTTAGAATTACTAAACGTCCTTTTTTAGGCCGAGATATCCAGGAACGCTTTCTCGGGGTTTGTGTGCATGTGTTTCAAAGCATACAGACCTAGAAATTATAAGTCATTCCATCTTTTTTCCCGTAGAGCCTTCCAGCAGTTCCTAAACCGCTCCAGTCGGAGCACGTTATCATTCTTGTTAGTTCTGAGTGAATTCCCTCGGTATGATAATTCTTTCATCAGTTTGTTCCCCGTTTCTTCTGTAGCCTGAGCCTGACACACTATTCTAGCTAGACATGGGTGTGGCTCGTAACACCTGATGACCAAACGGATCTACGGCACCATCGAATCTCAAACTTTAACTGCCAAAACTATTGTTTTTCATCCTGTAGTGCCTTTTAGAATTACTAAACGTCCTTTTTTAGGCCGAGATATCCAGGAACGCTTTCTCGGGGTTTGTGTGCATGTGTTTCGAAGCATACAGACCTAGAAATAAGAAATCATTCCATCTTTATTCCCCTAGAGCCTTCCAGCAGTTCCTAAACCGCTCCAGTCGGAGCACGTTATCATTCTTATTAGTTCTGAGTGAATTCCCTCGGTATGATAATTCTTTCATCAGTTTGTTCTCCGTTTCTTCTGTAGCCTGAGCCTGACACACTATACTACCTAGACATGGGTGTGGCTCGTAACACCTGATGACCAAACGGATCTACGGCACCATCGAACCTCAAACTTTAACTGCCAAAACTATTGTTTTTCATCCTGTAGTCCCTTTTAGAATTACTAAACGTCCTTTTTTAGGCCGAGATATCCAGGAACGCTTTCTCGGGGTTTTTAAGGATGCGGCGCCCACCGAGAACTACTATCTTTCACAACTCGACGCACTTTCGATCTCCTAGAGCCTTCCAGCAGTTCCTAAACCGCTCCAGTCGGAGCACGTTATCATTCTTATTAGTTCTGAGTGAATTCCCTCGGTATGATAATTCTTTCATCAGTTTGTTCTCCGTTTCTTCTGTAGCCTGAGCCTGACACACTATACTACCTAGACATGGGTGTGGCTCGTAACACCTGATGACCAAACGGATCTACGGCACCATCGAACCTCAAACTTTAACTGCCAAAACTATTGTTTTTCATCCTGTAGTCCCTTTTAGAATTACTAAACGTCCTTTTTTAGGCCGAGATATCCAGGAACGCTTTCTCGGGGTTTTTAAGGATGCGGCGCCCACCGAGAACTACTATCTTTCACAACTCGACGCACTTTCGATCTCCTAGAGCCTTCCAGCAGTTCCTAAACCGCTCCAGTCGGAGCACGTTATCATTCTTATTAGTTCTGAGTGAATTCCCTCGGTATGATAATTCTTTCATCAGTTTGTTCTCCGTTTCTTCTGTAGCCTGAGCCTGACACACTATACTACCTAGACATGGGTGTGGCTCGTAACACCTGATGACCAAACGGATCTACGGCACCATCGAACCTCAAACTTTAACTGCCAAAACTATTGTTTTTCATCCTGTAGTCCCTTTTAGAATTACTAAACGTCCTTTTTTAGGCCGAGATATCCAGGAACGCTTTCTCGGGGTTTTTAAGGATGCGGCGCCCACCGAGAACTACTATCTTTCACAACTCGACGCACTTTCGATCTCCTAGAGCCTTCCAGCAGTTCCTAAACCGCTCCAGTCGGAGCACGTTATCATTCTTATTAGTTCTGAGTGAATTCCCTCGGTATGATAATTCTTTCATCAGTTTGTTCTCCGTTTCTTCTGTAGCCTGAGCCTGACACACTATACTACCTAGACATGGGTGTGGCTCGTAACACCTGATGACCAAACGGATCTACGGCACCATCGAACCTCAAACTTTAACTGCCAAAACTATTGTTTTTCATCCTGTAGTCCCTTTTAGAATTACTAAACGTCCTTTTTTAGGCCGAGATATCCAGGAACGCTTTCTCGGGGTTTTTAAGGATGCGGCGCCCACCGAGAACTACTATCTTTCACAACTCGACGCACTTTCGATCTCCTAGAGCCTTCCAGCAGTTCCTAAACCGCTCCAGTCGGAGCACGTTATCATTCTTATTAGTTCTGAGTGAATTCCCTCGGTATGATAATTCTTTCATCAGTTTGTTCTCCGTTTCTTCTGTAGCCTGAGCCTGACACACTATACTACCTAGACATGGGTGTGGCTCGTAACACCTGATGACCAAACGGATCTACGGCACCATCGAACCTCAAACTTTAACTGCCAAAACTATTGTTTTTCATCCTGTAGTCCCTTTTAGAATTACTAAACGTCCTTTTTTAGGCCGAGATATCCAGGAACGCTTTCTCGGGGTTTTTAAGGATGCGGCGCCCACCGAGAACTACTATCTTTCACAACTCGACGCACTTTCGATCTCCTAGAGCCTTCCAGCAGTTCCTAAACCGCTCCAGTCGGAGCACGTTATCATTCTTATTAGTTCTGAGTGAATTCCCTCGGTATGATAATTCTTTCATCAGTTTGTTCTCCGTTTCTTCTGTAGCCTGAGCCTGACACACTATACTACCTAGACATGGGTGTGGCTCGTAACACCTGATGACCAAACGGATCTACGGCACCATCGAACCTCAAACTTTAACTGCCAAAACTATTGTTTTTCATCCTGTAGTCCCTTTTAGAATTACTAAACGTCCTTTTTTAGGCCGAGATATCCAGGAACGCTTTCTCGGGGTTTTTAAGGATGCGGCGCCCACCGAGAACTACTATCTTTCACAACTCGACGCACTTTCGATCTCCTAGAGCCTTCCAGCAGTTCCTAAACCGCTCCAGTCGGAGCACGTTATCATTCTTATTAGTTCTGAGTGAATTCCCTCGGTATGATAATTCTTTCATCAGTTTGTTCTCCGTTTCTTCTGTAGCCTGAGCCTGACACACTATACTACCTAGACATGGGTGTGGCTCGTAACACCTGATGACCAAACGGATCTACGGCACCATCGAACCTCAAACTTTAACTGCCAAAACTATTGTTTTTCATCCTGTAGTCCCTTTTAGAATTACTAAACGTCCTTTTTTAGGCCGAGATATCCAGGAACGCTTTCTCGGGGTTTTTAAGGATGCGGCGCCCACCGAGAACTACTATCTTTCACAACTCGACGCACTTTCGATCTCCTAGAGCCTTCCAGCAGTTCCTAAACCGCTCCAGTCGGAGCACGTTATCATTCTTATTAGTTCTGAGTGAATTCCCTCGGTATGATAATTCTTTCATCAGTTTGTTCTCCGTTTCTTCTGTAGCCTGAGCCTGACACACTATACTACCTAGACATGGGTGTGGCTCGTAACACCTGATGACCAAACGGATCTACGGCACCATCGAACCTCAAACTTTAACTGCCAAAACTATTGTTTTTCATCCTGTAGTCCCTTTTAGAATTACTAAACGTCCTTTTTTAGGCCGAGATATCCAGGAACGCTTTCTCGGGGTTTTTAAGGATGCGGCGCCCACCGAGAACTACTATCTTTCACAACTCGACGCACTTTCGATCTCCTAGAGCCTTCCAGCAGTTCCTAAACCGCTCCAGTCGGAGCACGTTATCATTCTTATTAGTTCTGAGTGAATTCCCTCGGTATGATAATTCTTTCATCAGTTTGTTCTCCGTTTCTTCTGTAGCCTGAGCCTGACACACTATACTACCTAGACATGGGTGTGGCTCGTAACACCTGATGACCAAACGGATCTACGGCACCATCGAACCTCAAACTTTAACTGCCAAAACTATTGTTTTTCATCCTGTAGTCCCTTTTAGAATTACTAAACGTCCTTTTTTAGGCCGAGATATCCAGGAACGCTTTCTCGGGGTTTTTAAGGATGCGGCGCCCACCGAGAACTACTATCTTTCACAACTCGACGCACTTTCGATCTCCTAGAGCCTTCCAGCAGTTCCTAAACCGCTCCAGTCGGAGCACGTTATCATTCTTATTAGTTCTGAGTGAATTCCCTCGGTATGATAATTCTTTCATCAGTTTGTTCTCCGTTTCTTCTGTAGCCTGAGCCTGACACACTATACTACCTAGACATGGGTGTGGCTCGTAACACCTGATGACCAAACGGATCTACGGCACCATCGAACCTCAAACTTTAACTGCCAAAACTATTGTTTTTCATCCTGTAGTCCCTTTTAGAATTACTAAACGTCCTTTTTTAGGCCGAGATATCCAGGAACGCTTTCTCGGGGTTTTTAAGGATGCGGCGCCCACCGAGAACTACTATCTTTCACAACTCGACGCACTTTCGATCTCCTAGAGCCTTCCAGCAGTTCCTAAACCGCTCCAGTCGGAGCACGTTATCATTCTTATTAGTTCTGAGTGAATTCCCTCGGTATGATAATTCTTTCATCAGTTTGTTCTCCGTTTCTTCTGTAGCCTGAGCCTGACACACTATACTACCTAGACATGGGTGTGGCTCGTAACACCTGATGACCAAACGGATCTACGGCACCATCGAACCTCAAACTTTAACTGCCAAAACTATTGTTTTTCATCCTGTAGTCCCTTTTAGAATTACTAAACGTCCTTTTTTAGGCCGAGATATCCAGGAACGCTTTCTCGGGGTTTTTAAGGATGCGGCGCCCACCGAGAACTACTATCTTTCACAACTCGACGCACTTTCGATCTCCTAGAGCCTTCCAGCAGTTCCTAAACCGCTCCAGTCGGAGCACGTTATCATTCTTATTAGTTCTGAGTGAATTCCCTCGGTATGATAATTCTTTCATCAGTTTGTTCTCCGTTTCTTCTGTAGCCTGAGCCTGACACACTATACTACCTAGACATGGGTGTGGCTCGTAACACCTGATGACCAAACGGATCTACGGCACCATCGAACCTCAAACTTTAACTGCCAAAACTATTGTTTTTCATCCTGTAGTCCCTTTTAGAATTACTAAACGTCCTTTTTTAGGCCGAGATATCCAGGAACGCTTTCTCGGGGTTTTTAAGGATGCGGCGCCCACCGAGAACTACTATCTTTCACAACTCGACGCACTTTCGATCTCCTAGAGCCTTCCAGCAGTTCCTAAACCGCTCCAGTCGGAGCACGTTATCATTCTTATTAGTTCTGAGTGAATTCCCTCGGTATGATAATTCTTTCATCAGTTTGTTCCCCGTTTCTTCTCTAGCCTGAGCCTGACACACTATTCTATCTAGACATGGGTGTGGCTCGTAACACCTGATGACCAAACAGATCTACGGCACCATCGAATCTCAAACTTTAACTGCCAAAACGATTGTTTTTCATCCTGCAGTCCCATTTAGAATTACTAAAACTCCTTTTTAGGGACGAGATTTCCATGAACGCTTTCGTACGGTTTGTGTCCAAGTATTTCAAACCGTACGGACCTAAAAATTAGAAGTCATTCCATCTTTATTCCCCTAGAGCCTACCAGCAGTTCCTAAACCGCTCCAATCGGAGCATGCGGCTATATCTCCCACGTGTCGAAGCACGACTTAGAGGCATAACCGCATTGAAAGCAATGTCGCAAGTGAGGTAATCTTCACACAACCCATGTAATACATAAGGGAAAGAGATACATAGTTGGCTTACAATCGCCACTTCACACAATACATGAGTAAAACATTACATCATACAGATACAATCAAGGTCCGACTACGGAACCAAAGTTAAAAGAAGACTACCCCAAATGCTACACAGATCCCGGATCGTCCCAACTGGGCTCCACTACTGATCAACTGAAATGAAACAACACAATAAACAAAATCTTCATCGAGCTCCTCCTTGAGCTCAGGTGCGTCACCTGCACGGTTTCGTCGGCACCTGCAAACTGGTTTTGGAAGTATCTGTGAGTCACGGGGACTCAGCAATCTCACACCCGCGAGATCAAGACTATTTAAGCTTAAAGGTAGGACAGGGTAGTGAGGTGGAGCTGCAGCAAGCGACTAGCATATATGGTGGCTACATACGCAAATGAGAGCGAGAAGAGAAGGCANTCGGCACCTGCAAACTGGTTTTGGAAGTATCTGTGAGTCACGGGGACTCAGCAATCTCACACCCGCGAGATCAAGACTATTTAAGCTTAAAGGTAGGACAGGGTAGTGAGGTGGAGCTGCAGCAAGCGACTAGCATATATGGTGGCTACATACGCAAATGAGAGCGAGAAGAGAAGGCAAAAGCACGGTCGAACAACTATGATCAAGAAGTGATCCTAGAACAACCTACGTCAAGCATAACTCCAACACCGTGTTCACTTCCCGGACTCCGCCGAGAAGAGACCATCACGGTTACACACGCGGTTGGTGTATTTTAATTAAGATCAACTTCGGGTTTTCTACAACCGGACATTAACAAATTCCCATCTGCCACATAACCGCGGGCACGGCTTTCGAAAGATCAAACCCTGCAGGGGTGTCCCAACTTAGCCCATGATAAGCTCTTGCGATCAACGAAGGATATTCCTTCTCCCCGGGAAGACCCGATCAGTCTCGGAATCCCGGCTACAAGACATTTCACAGCAATAAAACAAGTCCAGCAAAGCCGCCCGATGTGCCGACAAATCCCGATAGGAGTCGCACGTACCTCGTTCTCAGGGCAACATCGGATGAGACTAGCTACGAGTAAAACCAACCCTCGAGTTGCCTCAAGGTGGCCCCGCAGGCAGCTCGGTTCGGACCAACACTCGAAGGAGCACTGGCCCGGGGGGAGCTAAAATAAAGATGACCCTCGGGCTCCGGAAACCCAAGGGAAAAAGGGCATAGGTGAGGCAAATGGTAAAACCAATGTTGGGCCTTGCTGGAAAAGTCTTATTCAAAGCGAACTGTCAAGGGGGTCCCATAAATCACCCGACCGCGTTAGGGACGCAAAAATCCGGGAACATAACACCGATATGATGGAAACTAGGGCGGCAAGAGTGGAAAAAAACACCAGGCGTAAGGCCGAGCCTTCGACCCTTTACCAAGTATATAGATGGATTAATAATATAAGATATATTGTGATATCCCAACAAGTAAACATGTTCCAACAAGGAACAACATCTCCATGTTCCAACAAGGAACAAACTTCATCTTCACCTGCAACTAACAACGCTATAAGAGGGCTGAGCAAAGGGGTAACATAGCCAATCAACGGTTTGCTAGGAAAAGGATGGTTAGGGGCTGACATGGCAACATGGGTGGCATGATATAGCAAGTGGTAGGCATCGCAGCATAGGCATAGCAAAAGAGCGAGCTACTAGCAAGCAAAGATAGTAGTGATTTCGAGGGTATGGTCATCTTGCCTGAAATCCCGCAAGGAAGAAGAACGAGTCCATGAAGAAGACAAACAGGCGAAGTCGAATGAATCCTCACAACTCCGGAACGAAACCGAAGCTAACGAGAGAAGCAACCCGGAAAGAAGCAAACAACATGGTAAACACACAATCATAACCATGGCATGATGCACAAACAAATATGATGCATGACCGGTTTAA
>CAJFDF010001288.1:0-11199 GCA_904067115.1 Aegilops sharonensis | reverse complement strand
TGGCTCGCTTTTCCTTAATCGAAGTTTGCTTTTGGTGTTCCTTGCTGATTCGATTCCCTCGCCTCTTACCGCATTTTCCGGCTCTGGTTCGCTCATGTTTTCTCTCTCGCATACCTCGCGAGGGGGGCTAGGCAGGCACCGTCGCGAGCGTTTTTCTTCTCTCTACCTTCTCGTTCTCGCGAGCCACCCTCGTTCGAGACTGAAAGCTAGCGCATCTCTCCTAATCCGTGCCCCACGGGTACCGCGATACAAAGCGTCGGGTCAAGGCTTGAGTGAACGACAAGTCTCCTGGCAAACTCCCTAACAAATTTTTTGCAGTTGCCTTACCTTCTCTCTTGTATGAAAACTAATTTCAGATGAATCTCCTTGCTCAAAGGATCATAGGATCTCAAAACAATACTGGGCACTGCATTGCTCTTGTCAGTACCTCTTGCCCTTTGTCAGCATACTTACACTCATTGCTGTTTGATTATGTAGCATCACTGTAAATGTTCGCATCCTCCCTTTGCTTGAAATTATAATATCTATATTTACTCTTAGATAAATGTAGAATTAACACAATGGTCATGAAGTTTTGGATTGCTCATGTAAGTTCTTGTTGTCATGTACTCCCTCTGTATCAAATTAATTGTTGATCAATTGTGTCGGCATTCTGGGAACGGGGTCCCCAGACTTGCCTACGTGCGGCCCACGGCGTGGCTGCGTTAGCAGGCCTGTACGGCCCATCTTCATCGATAGGGCATACAAGACCCTCGCGAGGCGGACGACGCAAGACTTCCTCGGGAGCGGCCTCACCAGGCTGCCTCGTGAGGAGCGGAGATATCAAGGCGAGGCAAACCTCACGAGGCTCTCGTGACATGAGCCATGACGATCAAGATCAGGCGGGCACCAGCGCGCACAGCGTCCTTGTTTCCTCTTTGGTGCCAAGGGGGCAAGCGCAGGCGCGGAGTACCGAGGCATTAGGCAAAGGTTACCATATAGGTGCAACGAGACCAAGACTAGCAGGATGGCAAGAGGGAGGTCACCATGGAGCCCAAGACGGCGTCATCACCAGAGCCTTTTGCAGGCGAAGACCACTTTTGTCAGGATAGCTTGTACTAGCTGTCCCCTTTCAAATTTGCCCGCTGTTGTTGGCTCCCTTCCCGCTCAATATTTGGGGAGAGGACCAGGGCCTATATAAGTAGAGCTAGCCAACCACAGTAGAGGCAGGTTGAACTCATTCAGAGCCATCTCACCCACACAAGTCCGCAGAGCACAAGAACACCTCAACCTCAGGAGGCTGTTCTTCCCCTTGTACTATTCTTCATCAGCCCAAGAGGCAATCCACCACCACACACTGGAGTAGGGTATTACACCACNGTCAGGATAGCTTGTACTAGCTGTCCCCTTTCAAATTTGCCCGCTGTTGTTGGCTCCCTTCCCGCTCAATATTTGGGGAGAGGACCAGGGCCTATATAAGTAGAGCTAGCCAACCACAGTAGAGGCAGGTTGAACTCATTCAGAGCCATCTCACCCACACAAGTCCGCAGAGCACAAGAACACCTCAACCTCAGGAGGCTGTTCTTCCCCTTGTACTATTCTTCATCAGCCCAAGAGGCAATCCACCACCACACACTGGAGTAGGGTATTACACCACAACGGTGGCCCGAACCAGTATAAATCTCGTGTCTTTCTGTGTTGCGAGTCCGTTGAGTTCGTCCGTGAGATCTTAGCGAGCTAGGGCGTGGATCGGTAGGAGGGAAAGAACTTCGCGTGCACCCCAGAGTTCGAACCTTAAGGGTTTTGCCGGAACCCCAGATCCGACAAATTGGATGTATTTAGAACTTAATAGTGCTAGATACATCCATTTGAGCGACAAGTAATAACGGTCGGTGCTGGTATTACTGTAGCTGCATCGCGAGATAGTTGATTGTCTAGCATTACTCTGCATCTTATCTGCCCTGCCCTCCAGTTTCTCCAAATTATCATATCTACATTTACTCTTACCAAAATGTTGAATAAAGCCAATGCCATTGCACACGTTGATGTCTGCATTCCTTTTGTCAGTACCTTTTGCCTTGTAACGTTGTACTTAATTAATTGCTATTTGATTATGTATCATCAGTCTGCACCTGAGCTTCATTATCCTCTGTTTCTTCCAATATTATTTTATCTATATTTACTCTTTGCAAAAGTTAGGATAATGGAAACTCTTATAAAAAAGTTTCTTTGGGTAATTTATTAAGTTATCCTTCCATCAACATGGAGAAGGGCTTTTGTCCAGCCCGTGTTAACATGTAATGTAAGTTCATCCTTCTCAAGCCTTCAAACTTTGTTCTAGTATAGATTTGGATAGGCATCATTTCCTCCAATGTTGTTTACTTTGTTGTTTACATCTGATTGGATGTTTGCAACAACTACCAGTTTTAAATTGTAGTTGTAAAAACATGTTACTTATGGAGAACAAATCCATTTATTTGCTTATACAATTGTGAAACCTATTATGTATCTCCTTGTTTCTCTTTCAGAGTCGTATCTCTTATGCCAGGTAGAACTTTAGGGAAGATAGTGAGCCAAACCATATTGAAGAGAGCGAGATGACCCCAAGGTCCTGTCTTGATGAAGATAGTGAGTTGAAGCCACTCACCAACTACTGTGAGACAACCTCTGTGCAGTCACTACCTCAATCAGTTCGACTTCTTCAGTCTCAACTTAAAGCGGAAAGGCTTGCTTCAGCTCAGCTCCGACTTGAAGTCAATGATGCAATGAAGATCTCAGAGGATTGCCTTGCGCACTATGGTGCTATAAAGCTAGGGATGGAGCATCTAATGTTGACACAACTGAGGTCTCATCAGCTTGTTTGGCTGCTTGCGGAGCCCGTCCTGGCCAGGCCTAATGCCTTCTGAAGTGCTCTCAGTTTTGTATATTCTTTTGTCGGCATGTTTATATGCACTGGTGGCAACCTTTGATGCCTAGTGTATGTAATCCGCGGTCACGTTGCGCTAGATTATCACCGGTAGCGAACTTTGATTCCCAGTGGATGTAATATGTCGTAATTTCTTTATTGTATAGTCTAGGTTTATTCTTGGTCGGTATCCTATAATTTAGGTCGGAAGGTTCAGTGGGTCTCAGTGTTGTCGGTCATCAGGCGAGCCCATTACTCATATGGGCCAAAACGTGGGCCTATAACCATCTTGGGCCATTAGCAGGTCTAAACGTATAGTAGTTTTCCGCCTTTAACAGGCCGAGTAAAGTTCTGGCCAGCTGGGCCAGAGAATACCATGGGCTTTTAACAGGCTAAAACCTAGATTGGTCTAGCGTTGAGCCAAAAAATTCATAGTCCAATACAGGCCGAAACTACCTAAGGCCCATGTTTGGCCCAAATAGGACGAGTCGTTAACAGGCCAAAATATATCTCGGGCCTGTTTAGCCCAATAAAATTATGGGCTTTAAGTAGGCCAGTATCCATGCAGGCCATAGGCCCAAAAGTGTCACGGGCCATTATCAGATGGGTTCTAAGCAGGCTGGATTCAATGCAGGCTGTAATTAGGCCCAACTGTTACACGGGCCATTAACAGGCCGATAGGCCAGTTGGGCTGAAATTTATCCATGAAGACTACGGGCCGTTAAGAGGCCTAAAGTTACTTCGGACAAGAAATAGCCCAGTTTCTGCATGGGCCGTTAAATGGCCTAAAGTAAACCGGGCCGACAACGTCCCAGATGCACCACGGGCCGCTAACAAGCCAAAACTATTATCGGGCCAAACTGGTAAACGGGCATTTAATAGGCTGAAATACAAACCTGGCTTAGAATGGGCCCAAAAGAATAGTGGCCTGTTAACGGCCTGGTCCGATATGGGCCGTAATTTGGCCCAAAACATGGCAGGCTGTGAACGGGCCTGATCTTATATGGGCCTCAATTTGACCCAAAACATGGCAGGTTATTAACGGGCCAGCCCACTTGTGTCTGAAAAAATATGGTGGGCCTTTAGCTGGGCCGGCCTTTTTACCTTAAATGGGCCACTATTGGGCTGTGCTACATGTCGACATATCATAGCCGTCTTCCGTCCATTGTAGGGATGACATCTGTCCCAACGATGAGCTGACACGTGCATTATCCGGCGAATGAGAATTTTACACGTGGAAAATCCCTATTGGTCGGGGCTGTTAATGGGTTATCAGATCCAAACCGGAACCCGATAGCTTAACGGCGACCCGTTACGGTGGATGCCACGTGTCGGTCACCCTTGACGATAGCACTTCTATGACGCGCGATTTATCATCATGGAAGTGGACACTTTCGTGATGATAATTTTTGTAATGTCATGGAACACTTCTACGACATCACAGGTATGAATATCTTGATCCTGTCATAAAATTGTCATGGATGTACATGCATGACAAAAAACGTGACCTACCGTTACAAACACGTATCATCACGGAAGTGTATTTTTTTGTGGTGTACATACACTGCAAATAAAGAGACAATCATGCTACAAAGCACAATTATCTTGCCCATCATCTTCACAAGCTCTTTCATCTCCTCATTGCTGCCAAGGCCGTTCAGCAGCTGTTGCTTGGCCATGATCAGATGAACTGCATCTTCAACCTTCTGCTCTGCATCTTCCTCTTCCGTTGTTCCTTTAGTTACTTAAGGCATAGCCTAGTGGTGGGAAGGGGCTGATGCCTTCCCACCCACCCACCCAGGTTCAAGGCATGGTACTTGCAATTTAGGGTTGTTGCACCAATTATACTCTAGGGGGTTCCCTTACAGTCTTTCTGTAAAAAAAAACACCCCAACCTACTGGTATTGGGATTCCTCGGCTAATCAAATAATCAGCGTAGTTCCATTCCCCCACATCAGCAACTTCCCAGAAATACAAATCACAAGAATCTTCCCTTTTCTGCACGAATCAAATTGGAAGGTCATCAACCAAACTATTAAAAAAATCAACAACTGAAAGCAGGTGAACAATTAACCACATTATTATCCCATGATTTGGGCATTTGTAGAAGACTTGGTTAGGGTTGAGGATTTTAGTTGAGACGCGATGGATGACTCTACGTGGTTTGCAGCAGTGGCACCACACCAATGACAGCGGGGTGCGATGAGCAACCGGTTGCGGTGAGTGTGTGTCGGCGAGGGTGTGATGAGACCCACAGTTGGTGGTACGGGTGGCAACTTCACGCACATCTAGTTGTTGGCTCGATTGCCTGCTGAAGAGCAGGTGGACGAGCCAGCGGACATGGTTGCTGCGGCTGGAGCTCCTGATGCTAGGCAGAGTAACTAGAGAAGAGGAGAAGCGAACGTTGGATATGTTAGTTTCATTACCTGCAGAGTAGCATATCACTATATATAGTCTATGTTTGGATTCGAACTAGTTACAGTAGCACGTCTCTCTTTTTTCTAAAAGTTAGCAACGTCTCTTTACTGGTACACTAGCTTGTTCTATATGCCTTCACAGGTCTTTCATTTTCGGGAATGTTATCTGGGGAACGTTCCCTGGGAGGAGGATGGCAAACGAATGCATTCTCCTGGCATTTTTAGTTGCGATGCAAGATCAAACGATGGAAGATTCGGGAACGTTATCTGGCGAACGAGCCCAGTTTTTTCTTTTCTTGCAAAAAAGTATGCTACATGGTGTCGACTTAGTCAACAAACGAGTGTGCCAACCTTGACCGTTGCATTGACATTCAACGTCTGTCATGTTTCTTTAGTCTCTTCTTCCTCCAGTCGCCAAAGCCAACCAGCGCCGTCGGGACCGCCTACTCCCGCCTCCCATGGATGGTTGTGCTGCCACGCATGCATCGCTTCCACACCACACCCTAAAACTCTGGCACATCTTCCCCGGCTCCTGCTCGTTCCCGTTCGAGGTCTCACCGTCGTCCTTCTCCTTGGTTCGCTCGCTACGATGGCGCCCTCTAGCATTGTCAACATGGTCAACAACCGAGAGGAATAAGGAGATGACTGTACGTGGAGAGGATGACAGTAGGGACCCACGAGGGTCATGGCAGTACGCAAGCAAGTGCCTTCTTTATTACAAGAAAAGAAATGGTTCCTCCTGATGGTTTCATGACACCTGGGTTGCACGCTACTGTCAACATAGTCAATAAGCGACATAACTGCACAAGGAGCGGCTGACACCGGGGACCCAACAGTTCGTGCAGGGTATCAACTGGGTTGTGTGGGGGCTGTGGCCCGTCTAGCCCAGGCTTTTATTTCATATGTTTACCACATGACCAGCCCAGTTTTTTTTCTTTCTGGAAATGGCTA
Source organism: Aegilops sharonensis (assembly GCA_904067115.1). NCBI lineage: Eukaryota > Viridiplantae > Streptophyta > Magnoliopsida > Poales > Poaceae > Aegilops > Aegilops sharonensis. Next base: position 4,947 of record CAJFDF010001288.1, on the reverse strand, counting down.
GCCCAGCTATTTGTTTTTTTTTCAGAATACCCAATGTAGGCCTACTTGCTTTTCTACGCCCTGTTGGGCCTAAAATCTTTCAAGAGGAGGGATGCATTCGGCTTGCCCAGAAAATGAGCTATAAGTAATAAGAAATGGGCTGTAAATTCAAAAAATACATCAAACAAACAATTAGTTTCAAATCACTTCTTTTTCTTTCGGATTTTGATATTTTAAATTTTATTGTTTTTTGTGCGGGTAAAATTTCAGTGGATTTTAAATTAAAGTATATTTAATTTTTAAATTAATTTGAATCTGGCTAGAAATTCTGGGTTGTATGCTGTTTGCGACAGATTTGGAGGCTGACTTGTGGGTCTACTAGGTTGACGTGTATGCAAGGTTTTGTCAACTTAGTCCATCGATGATTCTAGCAGCAATGATAGTTGGATGTTAATCCAACGGTAGTGCTGCTTCTTCATTCTCTGATCTTCTTGCTCCAGCCACCCAAACCAACGCTGGCGAGACCGCCTACTCCCACCTCCCATGGTCGGCTGTACTGTCGTGCAGGCCTCACCGCCCCACCATACTCCCGTCGCTGGCCAGGCCATTCCTCTACTCACCCACACCTCCTGTTATTTTCCGACGATGGCAGCCGAACCAGTAAACCCTTGTACTCCCCTCCACATGGGCAACCACTACCGAGTCTTCCCCGGCTCCAGTTCGTTCCCTTCCTAGGCCTCGTCATCGTCCATCGCGTTGGTGCTCTCGGCACGGCATGGTCAATGTAGTAAACAAATGACAACCATGAGAAGAGGGATGTACGTGGAGCGGCTGACTGTGGGGACCCACATGGTCCATGGCTCCACCATGCAAGTGCCTCCTTATTACATGAAAAAATGATTTCTCCCACAAACAGGCGGGACCCACCACCAGACGTGAAAAATTTTGTTTCTCACCTGGCAAGAAGAGGGCATCAGCCGCACCGAAGCACCACATCGGAGTAGAAGAGTACATCAGCCGCGACCTCGACCAAGCGCGAATCAACGAACCGGCCCTAGAGGACGGCGTGGGGCCGCGTCCCACGCCACCACATCGACACTCTAGCCCCACGGACGAACGTGCCCAGGATCCGTCACACTGATGCCACTCCGTCACAGTGATGCTCCCCATGAACACAAACATTTTTTTCAACTTAAACACCACCTGACTAGTTCCCACTTCCCACCTAGTGTCATCACTGAAGGAACCAATCATTTCAGCAGGAACCCTCACTACGTCACTCACCTCCAACTACTTAATCCTTACGTGGTCCTTCAAAATAAGTCAACACCCTTTGTGAATCGAAAAACCATGAACATGTGAAGCAAAAATTCCCAAGGACATGAACAAAGTACTGGTCAATCCAGGGTGGGCGACACAGAAAATTTTCACGCACCCATCAATCACTCGCCCAAAATGGAATTTGGGAGCAGCGAATCCAGTTCAGTTCACGAGGACCAGCGCAAAAATAGAAACAGGGACAATACAAGCACGCATGCACCTCTGAAACTTGTAACTAAGCAACAAGTCTGTACTGAGCTGGGAACAAGCAATACTACCTTAGAATCGCTCCTCGAAGATGACCTCCTCGGAGGCAAGGAGGAGCAGGGACGAGAGGGCAAGGAGGCACTACAAGAGCTGGAGCTGGAGTTGGAGTTGGCGGTTGCCCCACCGGCGGCTGCTACCCATCGACAGAGACGGAGAGCTGGCGGTGGCTAATAGCCGCACAACGAGATGACCTCCATGGTCGGTGAGGGGCCGCGTCCTGCGCCACCACATCCACACTCTAGCCCCACGGACGAACGTACCCAAGATCGACGACCATGGCTAGAAAACGCCGCTGCATTGCGCGGAGCCGCACCCAATGGCGTTGCCGTGGAACCGAGGTTGAGGATCAGCCACCAAGTCAGTGAATCGATTTGTCCCGGGACCACCACCTCCCTGCCCGCGCTCACGCTTGTTCTCCAGGTGCGGTTCCTCCTCTACCGCCGCTGCGCTCGCGCTCCAGGTGCGACTCCTCTGCCAGAGCGCTAGCCGAGCACCACGATGCCCGGATCCGCGCGTCCCCGACCTCCTCCGCGTCTCCTGTATCGCTCCGTCAAGAGCCTTGTCTCTGCCGATGTGGGAGAGGTCTTCATCGAGCCCCTGCCTCAAGCCGCATCATCGCCTTCCTCTCCGTCGTGCGTTGACGGGGACATGGGGATAGCTACGGCCTCCATGCGCCTTCGCCGTCGTGCGTCACCGCCATTCTCTCGAGCTGCTCCACGCACAGCTCCTCCGCTTCGACCTCCTCGGGCGTCGCCGGAGCTGCCTGTCGATGAGAGCTTGCATGGTGGAGGGCGGTGGTTGGCGAGTGGTAGGTTGGGGGAAGGGGGCGACTGTCGGTGTTCTGGGACCGGGGGTGCCCAGACTTGCCTACCTGCGGCCCGTGACGTGGCTCCGTCAACGGCCCGGTACGGCCCAGCTTCAGCAACAACAACTCAAGACCCTCGCGAGGGGCCAAGCCTCGCGAAGGGGACGCCACCAAGACCTCTCTGGGGGCAGCCTCGGTAAGCTGGCTCCCGAGGAGCGAAGATATCAATGCAGGGTGCACCTCGCGAGGCTCGGATGACGTGAGCCATGACGACCCAGGGCCAGGCGGGCGCCAGCGGGCGCAGTGTACCAGTTTCCTCTTTGGTGCTACGGAGGCAAGCGCGGGCGCGGGGTCCCGAGGGATCAGGCAAAAGTTCCCATATCGGTGCAACAAGACCAAGATCGCCAGGACAGCAGGACGGAGGTCATCGCGGAGCCCACGGCAGCTTCACCACCAGAGCCTTTGGCAGGCGAAGACCACCTTTTGTCAGGATAGCTTGTACTAGTTGTCTCCCTTCAAACTTGGCCGTTGTGGATCCCTTCCCGTCTAACATTTGGGGAGAGGACCAATGCCACTATAAATAGGACCTAGGCACCACCGTACAAAGGACGGATCATTCAGATCATCCTCACACCCACCAGCTTATCGAGCTCAAGAACACCCCGAGGCTGTTCATCCATCGTACTAATTCATCCTCAGCCCCTCGAGGCAATTCATCACACACTGGAGTAGGGTATTACACCACAAGGTGGCCCAAACCAGTATAAACCCCTGTGTCTCTTGTCTTGGATTCGTCGAGTTAGGCCGTGGGATCGTTGAGCGAGCGAGCTGGGGAGAGAATGTTCTTCATGCACACCCCAGAGTTCGAACCTCTTAAGGGTTAGCGAAACACGTAATCCGACAGCGACTGATATGGCGAGATGAAGGAGACGTTCGGGACGCGCGTCCTTTCTAGCGAACGACCAGAAAAACGTGACCTGGCAATTTTAAGTGCTTTAAGATGCGTACTTGCAATCAACGGCTCAGGACGTGTTTGGGACGAGGAGCAAAAATATGGCACGTTCGGGAGTTATAGAATCGAAAAAAAAGAAGCAAACGGATCCGGCTTGTCTGCTCCCTTCCCATGCTCCGTGCTCACATCTCATCCAACGGCTGTCTTTTTTCCTTTTTCCATTCTAATCTAATCATCTCCCCCTGATTTTAAGCGGGTGGGGCCGGGTCTTATTTTGTTTGGGAGGGGAGGCAAGTCTCGTCCGAAGCAAACATGCCCTTATGCGCTGCTTCGGCCATTGCCTTTCCTCCCACCTGTCACGCAAACCCTTTGAGGCCTTGGTAGTGGACTACGCCGCGACCTGGTCCACGGAGAGATAACGCCATGGTGGCTCGCAGGTTCTTAGTCCGGCAGGTCCCCGCCGACGAGGAGCACACGGTCGAGTACGACACGGAGGACGGACTCGACGTCCTCCGGTTTCAGATCTTCTCGCTCACCTCCGTCCCGCCCGACCTCCAGAAGGTTCGATCCCCGCCCCGACGACACACACTCCGCGATCATCCGGGTGCTTTCGCTCTGCTGTTCGCTGATCCGATGTGGTGCCCGGCAGATCGTAGTGGAAGCGGATGGCTCCGTGGTCGACGACGGCACCGACCTCGAGTCAATTCCCGAGGGCCTGTGCCTCATGTCCATTGACGAGGGGGAGGACGCGGACGCGGCTTCGGCGTCGGCGACGGCGCAGGAGAAGTCCGATGAGGAACTGGCGAGGTTGATTGAGGTGCAGTTTCCCAGACCACTCACACCCCGCGATCATCCGGGTGTTTTGGCTCCGCTGTACTCTGATCCGGTGTAGTGCCCGTGCAGATCGAGGTGGAGGCGGATGACTCCGTGGTCGACGACGGCACCGACCTCGAGTCCATTTCTGAGGTCCTCCGCCTCGTCCCCATCGGCGAGGGGGATGACGTGGATGCAGCGGCGGCTGCAGCTGCGAGGGCGCAGGAGAAGTCCGACGAGGAGCTCGCGAGGATGATTCAGGTGCGGTTTCGTTATGACATCCCTGGCTGTATCGGATGGTCTAGTGCGGTATCGAATTGGTCCAGGAGTTGGTCCTGGTTAGTGTGCAAATTGATCTGGTAATCTAGTTCACGCGATGGCTTTGGAGTTTGGAGTTTGGGTTGGACTAGGGTGAAACATGGGCACTGCATTTTACTGCATTGCAGTTTGGATGGTATCGGCAGGTCTTGTACTGTTTACATTTGTTAAAGATCATCTCTGTTTGATTGGGCAGTGGAAAGGGCAAGAGCTATGCTCGATTTTCATACCTGCATCTGTTCAAACTTGCATAAATGTGGTTTGAGGGCAGCAAACAATTGCATCCCTTGTTTAAATACTATAGTACTTCACCTAGGGGAAAAGAGAGAGAAGGAAATCCAAATATCGATCCCCTTTTGAACATAGGAATATGATGTCATGAGTCATGACATGCTAAATCATACAGGAATTGGAAACACTGGAATTGGTAATAGAAGTTTGATTGCTCCACAGGATAAACAAGTTAATCTTCTACACAGACTGAGTGAACGAA